>PVKP010015663.1:0-49935 GCA_004027715.1 Plecturocebus donacophilus | reverse complement strand
GCTACCTCTTTTTTTTTTCTTTTTTTTTCTGTTTGTTTCTGTTTCTTTTTTTTATTTTTTATTGCATTTTAGGTTTTGGGGTACATGTGAAGAACATGCAAGATTGTTGCATAGGTACACATGTGGCAGTGTGATTTGCTGCCTTCCTCCCCTTCTCCTATATCTGGCATTTCTCCCCATGCTATCTCTTCCCAACTCCCCACCTCCGACTGTCCCTCCCCTATTTCCCCCCAACAGACCCCAGTGTGTGATGCTCCCCTCCCTGTGTCCATGTGTTCTCATTGTTCAACACCCACCTATGAGTGAGAACATGCGGTGTTTGATTTTGTGTTCTTGTGTCAGTTTGCTGAAAATGATGGTTTCCAGGTTCATCCCTGTCACTACAAAGGACACGAACTCATCATTTTTGATGGCTGCATAATATTCCATGGTATATATGTGCCACATTTTCCCTGTCCAGTCTATCATTGATGGGCATTTGGGTTGGTTCCAGGTCTTTGCTATTGTAAACAGTGCTGCAATGAACATTCGTGTGCATGTGACCTTATAGTAGAATGATTTATAAGCCTTTGGATATAAATGGGATTGCTGGGTCAAATGGAATTTCTATTTCTAGGTCCTTGAGGAATCGCCACACTGTCTTCCACAATGGTTGAACTAATTTACACTCCCACCAACAGTGTAAAAGTGTTTCTATTTCTGCACGTCCTCTCCAACATCTGTTGTCTCCAGATTTTTTAATGAATGCCATTCTAACTGGCGTGAGATAGTATCTCAATGTAGTTTTGATTTGCATTTCTCTAATGACCAGTGATGATGAGCATTTTTTCATATGTTTGTTGGCCTCATGTATGTCTTCTTTTGTAAAGTGTCTGTTCATATCCTTTGCCCACTTTTGAATGGGCTTGTTTGTTTTTTTCTTGTAAATCTGTTTTAGTTCTTTGTATATTCTGGATATCAGCCCTTTGTCAGATGGGTAGACTGCAAAAATATTTTTCCATTCTGTTGGTTGCCGATTCACTCTAATGACTGTTTCTTTTGCTGTGCAGAAGCTGTGGAGTTTGATTAGGTCCCATTGGTCTATTTTGGCTTTTGTTGCCAGTGCTTTTGGTGTTTTGGTCATGAAGTCCTTGCCTATGCCTATGCCCTGAATGGTTTTGCCTAGATTTTCTTCTAGGGTTTTTATGGTGTTAGGTCTTATGTTTAAGTCTTTAATCCATCTGAGTTAATTTTAGTGTAAGGTGTCAGGAAGGGGCCCAGTTTCTGCTTTCTGCACATGGCTAGCCAGTTTTCCCAACATCATTTATTAAACAGGGAATCCTTTCCCCATTGCTTGTTTTCGTCAGGTTTGTTAAAGATCGGATGGTTGTAGACATGTTGCGCTACCTCTTTAGTCAATGAGTTCCTGAATTGATTGTTGGCTCAGGCACAGGTACCGAGCAAAGGGTAGTGACTTTTTACTGGCGCAACCACTGTAAACCTTCTGCCTCTTCATTCTTGCCCTGATTGTGGATGTTAAGCAGCACCTTCAGGTTATAGACAACACCTATGAAATGTTTTTTATGCTCTCATTAAATGTCAAAGGTGACTCACTTTTAAAGGCAATCTTACGTAACAGTTGAATATTTAAAGCCATGAACTTTCACTTTTAGGCATAAACCCAACATAAATGTTTACATATATTCATCCAAAGATGTGTTAGAATATTCATAGATCAGGCCGGTTGCGGTGGCTCATGCTTGTTATCCTAGCACTTTGGGAGGCCGAGGCAGGTGGATCATCTGAGGTCAGGAGATCGAGACCAGCCTGGCCAACATAGCGAAACCCCGTCTCTACTAAAAATACAAAAATTAGCCAGGCATGGTGGTGCACGCCTGTAATCCAGGCTACTCGGGAGACTGAGGAAGGAGACTCACTTGAACCCAGAAGGTGGAGGTTGCATTCTAGCCTGCAGGATGGGAGCAAGACTCCATTTCAAAAAAAAAAAAAAAAAGAATATGCATAGTTTATAGCAGTAAAAGCTCCAAATTTGGGCCACGCAAATACCTTTCAAGAGTAGAGAATAAATAAATGATGGGACATTATATAGCAATTAGAATGGACAAACTATAAGTGCAAACATAATATGGTTAAATCTTACATCTATAATACTGAGTGAGAGAAGATAAACATTCAACTGTATATATTCTATGATTACATTATTATGAATACAAAAACAGGAAAACTGAATGTGTGCTACTTTATGTCAACACAGTGATTTAGATATCCTTGGCAGGGAAGTAGCAACTAGGAGGGAGTATAGGCAGGAGTTTGCTTCTGGATACTGGAAATGTTTTCTTCTTGAACTGGGTATTGGTTCCATGGGAACCAGGCTGGTTTCAGTCTCCTGACTTCAGGCAATCCACCCACCTTGGCCTCCCAAAGTGCTAGGATTACAGAATAATCTATAACCCTGGTCTGGCCAATCAGAGTCCTGTCTGGGTCTTTTTACCTGGAGTGATTAATAATTTATTCTCTTTCCGTTGAAGCTATATGCAAGAAGCGTGTAAGTCTGGCCACTGTGGCAGAAATAATGTTCTCCACAAGTAGAAGCCTGAATGTAGCATAAAGTAGATTCAAAATAAGCAGACTAAGGCTGGGTGCAGTGGTTCACACCTGTAATCCCAGCACTTTGGGAGGCTGAGGTGGGCAGATCACCTGAGGTCAAGAGTTCAACACCAGCCTGACCAATATGACAAAACCCCATCTCTACTAAAATGCAAAATTAGCTGGGCATGGTGGTGTGAGCCACCACGTCCGGCCTCCTGTCTAATATTTCAATGGTGGCTCCATTTCTCTTACTCTAGATATTCTTTCCAGAGCTGGTCTTTCATATTTACTAGGTTCTTTGCCTGGAATAAAATGGGGCCAAGAACGGAATAAAGATTAATTGCTCAAGGTCTTGGCCTTCTAGAGGTCAGGGTTGGGTAATGGGTAGAAAGCTTCCTTACAGCAGCCATCGGTAACAGAAGCCAGTAAAGTCACCTGAGGGCTTTGGCTATCTTTAGGCCTCAGAGCAGCTTAGTCTTACCTGTCCAGCCCTATTCTCTTAAGAGTCTCTTGGCTGGGTGTGGTCGCTCACGCCTGTAATCTCAGCACTTTGGGAGGCAGAGGCAGGCAGATCATGAGGTCAGGAGTTCAAGACCAGCCTGACCAACATGGTGAAACCCCATCTCTACAGAAATACAAAAATTAGCTGGGCATGGTGGCACATGCCTGTAATCCCAGCTACTGAGGTTGCAGTAAACCGAGATTACACCACTGCACTCCAGCCTGGGCAACAGAGTGAGACTCCATCTCAAAAAAAAAAAGAAAGAAAAAGGGTCTCTAGATAGAGAGGAACTTTAATAGCACTAGCCAGACCCCTGTTGGGGTCTGATCTTGAGATCATTTTTAGAAGCCTCTTGAGCTTCTAAAACATGCCTCCATGTTCAAGGAAATGAAGACCTACTCCTTGGCCTTCTCCTCAGCACTCTGAGAGTATTTAGGGTCACAGAGCAGGCCTAAGCACAGGAACTATGGAATTCTTGTTGTTCCAGGGCTACCATTTTAGAAGCTTATTACATTAGAAGTATTTTTAAAGCCAATTATATTAAGTGTTTCAGGTTATCTATTGTTGCAAAACAAGCCACTCCAACCTCAGTGGTATAAAACGATAAAAATAATAGGTTATTATTATCACTCATGGTCCTGGAGATTGAGCTCAGCTAGGCAGCTCTCTCTCAAGGTCTCCCAGGCAGTTGATGTCAGATGGAAGCTGAGACTGGAGTCATCTCAAAGGCTTCTTTACTCACACGTCTGGTGGCTGATTCTGGCTGTAGTCTAGGACTGCCGACTGGAACACCTACAAGTAGCCTCCCCATGTGGCCTAGGCTTCCTCACAGTATGGGTGGCTGGATGCTGAGAAAATGTCCAGAAAGAGAACCAGGTGGAAGCTCTATCATTCCTTATGATCTATCCTCTGAAGTCACATAGTGTCACTTCTTCTGATGGCAGAAAAGTCACCAAGTCCACCCAGGTTCAAGGGGAAGGGATATAGATTCCATCTTTTAATCAAGAAGGGGCAAGGTCACATGGTAAGATAAGCATGTGGGATGCGAAATACTGTTACAGCCAGTTTTGAAAAATATAATCTGTCACAGTACTTTTTTTTCTTTTCTTTTCTTTTCTTTTTTTTTTTTTTGAGATGAAGTCTCCCTTCTTTGCCCAGGCTGGACTGCAGTGGCATGATCTTGGCTCACTGCAACCTCTGCCTCCCAGGTTCAAGCAATTCTCTGCCTCAGCCTCCTGAGTAGCTGGGATTACAGGTGCCCACCATCATGCCTGGCTAATTTTTGTATTTTAGTAGACTTGGGGTTTCACCATCTTGGTGAGGTTGGGCTTGAACTCCTGACCTCGTGATCCACCTGCCTCAGCCTCCCAAAATGCTGGGATTATAGGCATGAGCCACCACGCCCAGCCAACAGTACTTTTTTTAGTAATGTTGAATGGATGGTGGCTGACGGAATACAAGTTATCTTTGTTATCCAAATATCCATATTACCAGGGGCTCCACTGAAATATTGTCATATAGGAAAGCAAAAATAACCCTATAATAAAAATATTCCCTAATATGCACTCAAACATCTCTTCCTACTTAAGACTGAGAGTGTCTCTGATTATTTGAAATTATAAATATGTATCTACACAATGCAAATAAAAATGTAAATCTTGCAAAAGATAAAAGATTTCTTTAAATTAATTATTTTTAGAGAATATTTAGACTCTTTTGTATCTGTTAGACCAATTAACAACCTAAGAAGTAAATAATCAATAAGGACAATCATGTTACAGGAATTATTTGAAAAATCAAATATTAACAAAGGCATTAGGGAAAGTTGTTTAAGCCCTTTGAGTATTTTTGCACATTAGGTGAATGTTTTGTATGTTATTAATTTTTATTGGAAAAATGACGTACCTTTCAAAAGAGAAAAAAAGGAACACTTGATTTAATAATGGCACATTGACAGGTCATGGTGGCTCATGCCTGTAATCCCAACACTTTGGGAGGCTAAAACAGGAGGATTGCTTGAACCAGGGAGTTTGAAACCAGCCTGGGCAACACAGTGACACCCTGTCTCTACAAAAAATAAAAAAAATTAGCCAGGTATGGTGGCTTGTGCCTGTAGTCCCAGTTACTCAGAATGCTGAGGTGGGAGGATCGCTTGAGCCCAGAAGGTTAAGACTGCATTTAGCTGTGAATGGCCCACTGTCCAGCCTGGGCAACACACTCTGTCCCAAAAAAAAGAAAAAAAAGTCATGGTACATTTCAAGGACTAGCCTATAGTTTCTATAGTAACCTAAATTTTGTCACATATATTAATAGCAGGGGTCCCCAACCACTGGGCTCTGGACCAGTACATGTCTGTGACCTGTTAGGAACTGGGCCACATAGCAGGAGGTGAGTGGGCACCAGTGAGCATTATTACCATCTGAGCTCCACCTCCTGTCAGATCAGTGGGGGCATTAGATTCTCATAGGAGCACAAACCCTATTGTGAACTTTGCATACAAGGGATCTAGGTTGCACGCTCCTTATGAGGATCTAATGCCTGATGATCTGAGGTGGAAAAGTTTTATCCCCAAACCATCCTCCCCATTCCCTACCCCACCTCGCTGACTCTACCCAGCCCCACTTGCCATCTGTGGCAAAATTGTCTTCCATGAAACTTGTCCCTGGAGCCAAAAATTTGGGGACCGCTGACATATACAATAACATTATTTTTATATTTTTTAGTTTAAATTTTCAGATAAATTCCTAGTCAAACTTTTTCCTATGAGATTTTGATCTCTTTTTGAGTAGATTTACCACAGTGGCCTTTTTTCCATGAATTTTGATAAAAGAACCTTCTGTATTACACAGAAGCTTTCATCCTTCCCTAGAGAGTTAAGTATGAACAATGCCAATTAAAATGACATTACTGATAGTATTTTCACAGCTCTCTTAGAAAGCCTACCATATCAAGTGAAATTAAACCTGAGATCATCAAAAGAGTAATAGTTTTTGCCTCCAATAGTAGCTGCTTCTGCAATTATCTGCTAGATATTCTTTCATCAAACATTTAATGGGCACCTTCTTTCTGTAGGGCAGCGTGTTAAGTACTATGGAAATCATAAAGATGAACAGATCCTGTGATAAATGTATTAATCTATATGTTTTCTTATTTTCTTTCTTTCTTCCTTTTTTATTATTTATTTATTTTTTGAGATGGAGTTTCCCTCTTGTTGCCCAGGCTGGAGTACAGTGGTACCATCTCGACTCACCACAACCACCGCCTCCCAGATTCAAGTGATTCTCCTGCCTTGGCCTCCAAGATAGCTGGGATTACAGGCATGTGCCACCATGCCCAGCTAATTTTGTATTTTTAGTAGAGACAGGGTTTCTCCATGTTGGTCAGGCTGGTCTCAAACTCCTGACCTCAGGTGATCAGCCTGCCTTGGCCTCTCAAAGTGCTGGGATTACAGGCGTGAGCCACCATGACTGGCTAATATATATATTTTCATTCAAAGTCACTGTGAAGTATACACCACCCAACTCCATCACTACCACTATTGCTACTGAAATCACCTCCACCACCTCCCTCACCACCCTCATTGCCTCCACTTCCGCCACCACCTGCACTACCGTCATTATCAATGCCACTTACACCACCTCTGTTACCACCACAATTACCATCATCACCTCTACCACAACCACCATTACAACTACCACCACCACCATCACCATCATCACTTCCACCACCATTAGGACCACTATCAGCAGCCACATAGATCTAACAGTGTAAACACATTTACTATGAAAACTGGGTTTAAATAGATAACTTTACCCTAAAGTTGTTTGGAAAACCGTATCTCTCATGCATTGAATTCACTTGTACTTCTTCTGGTGTACATCACATATCACATAACACAAGCCATACATGCCAGTAAGCTGAAATTTTCAGAGCAGTTCTTCAGCATTTTGACATGTTAGGAGGAAATTCAGGTTTGAAGGAAACGTAAAAACTACTTATTCCAACTCTCATTTTTTAGGTGAAGAAAATGAGGCAAGAGATGAATTGACTTGTCCAGGGCCACAAGAGTAGACAGAAACAGATTTAAAAAAAGAGAGAGAGAGAGAGAGAAACTCAATTATCTTGATTTACTCACTGCCCAGGGGGCTTTCTCTCTCAAACCACGGGACTCCTGGTGCAGCAGGACCAGCTAAGGACTATCCATCAAGTCTGAGAAAAAAGTTATCACTCTGCTTAGCAGACACAAACTCTGAAGAAAAGGAGAAAGTGCAAATCCTCTTGCAGGAGTCCTTTCAACTCAGTTTGTGGCTGGTTATGTAAATGAGGCCATGCAAGAGAATGGGGTCATGAGCTTCCTAGGGATTAAGCACGACAGTGCTGTCTGTCCTGGGAAGAAATGATACTTTGCACTTGTATAATACCTTTCATCCATCCAGCAATAATAAATAAGACTTCATACTTTCAGCCAAATACTGCAAAAACTTAACAAATATTTAACTTATGAATCCTCAGAACCACAAAGAAGGGAAAACTTTTGAAAGGAGGAAAGAAAACAGCTTCATCCTCATGATCCACTGGGGAATCTAAGGTCAGAAGAAATGAGTCTACACCTAGCCTTGAAACACCACTGGCAGGATTCCTGACACTCAAGGACATTCCTGTGTATGAACACTGTCTAAGGTGACCTAGACACAGGATTTCAGAAAGAGCAGAGGTAAACCAGAAAAACCTCTGCTTGTACATTCAGCCCAGGGAATCTATGAAGCTTTCAAAAGAGTTTTGGTTCTGAGTCCATGAGGGTTCTTTGAAGACTCTTCAAAGGTTTCTGCTGGCATATCCCATAGCAGAATATTTTAAAACCATGTACTCCTTCACAAAATCTTTAGTTAACATCTAAAATATTACATCGTATGTTTAAATAATTGCAAAGGTTGTAATTTTCAGGATGTTATTAATATAGATATTTTAAAATAAACTGCTGCAATTTGCTTTGAAATATCCAATTGAATCTAAATCTAAGCAATTTGATGCCCACCATATCCATTTTAAAAGTCTACACATGAGCTCTTTTTTTTTTTTTTTAAAGATGGGGTTTCACCATGTTGGTCAGGCTGGTCTTGAACTCCCGACCTCAGGTGATCCGCCCATCTTGGCCTCCAAAGTGCTTGGATTACAGGCGTGAGCCACCACGCCCGGCTACACATGAGCTCTTAACAGTCAGATGTTTTCTCCCTAAGCTCCTATTTTTATTCTACTTCTACATGTTTTATCTTAATGTACATTATTATTATGCTTAAAGGTCTTATTATTCATTCTGTTATACTTCATTGCATTAAAAATGTTTGTAAATTACTTGTTTTATTTCCTCTGTTATTGTGAGGCTGATCTGTAATAACAAATATGTCCAGCATGTAAAGGCTCAACACAATCAAAACCTATATTTTTCTCACAGAATAGTCCTGGGTGAGGGGCCCAGGTAAGCAAAGTGCTCCCCGCCACACAGTGATGAGGGGAACTTAGCTCCTTTCACCTTAAGGCTTCACTTTCTCCTAGAAAAAGGGTTTAGCTTATGGGCCTATTTTTGTGGACCCTGGAAGCTAAGAATAGATTTGCATCTTTAAAAGGCTACCAAAAAAAAAAGTAGAATGTGCATCAGAGCCTTTAGGTGTCCACAATGCCCAAAATAGTTACTGTCTGGCTTTTTACTAAAGTTTGCCAACCCCTTTCCTAGAGCCTCATTCTCAACTATATAGCTGGTAGAAGGAGAGAAAGCAAAGAAAAGCACAGAAGATATTTCATGGGACCAGGCTGGAAGTGACCTACATCATTTCCGCTCACATTCTGTTGCCAGAACAATTATGTGACCACATGTTACAGCAAGGGTGATGGGGAAAAGTAGGCTAGTTACAAACTTCAAGAAGCTAGAACAAATTTTGGGAGCCAGGTAATAGTTTCTACCGTGGCTAAGCCTCTAAAGAGTCAAAAACTTCTTATCATTGCAATTATTATTGGTGTAAAAATATCAAAATAGCCCAAATACATGATAAATTAAAATAAATAAACTTTTTTTTTAAGACGGTGTCTCACTCTGTTGCCCCGGCTGGAGCTACTTGGGAAGCTGAGGCAGGAGAATTGCTTGAACCTGGGAGTCAGAGGTTGCAGTGAGCCAAGATTGTGCCACTGCACTCCAGCACCCCAGGCAACAGTGCAAGACTCCGACAAAAAAAAAAAAAATCTTGTGTAGTAGAGAATGTAGTAATCTCAGAAAACATTCCGGTTAAATTTAAAAGTATTTTTATATTAGTCTAAGTTTAGAGGAATCATTCACACTGCATTCTACAAAAGGTGAATGACACACAGAAAGGCACGTGAAAACCTGGTATGTGCTTGGTTCAGATGCATCACTCAGCCCTCAATCAGCATCAGTATCTGGCACCGCATCTGCTGCTCAGAGACTTTTCTTTCCAGCTAATGGCACCTCTTAGGTTTTGAGAATTTTGTTTTGAGAGTAAGTGAAAACAAAAAGCAGACTCCATTTTTAGCGTTTGAAGTGTTCTTTCCTTTGCCGTCATGGGTCTCTCCCTCAAGAGTTATGCATTCTTTGACAATAACTAGAGATGCCAGGGATGGGAGGTGCTGAGTCACTCCATCTTTCCACTCTGCAATATGTCTGAATCCATAGCCTCCCAACACAGGCCCAAATACCCCAACTCTAAAGCCACACCTTACCTTTGATGGAAAGACCTGCCTGGTGATTTTGCCTCATTATTAAAGGAGACTTTCTCAAAGCCAGTACTTCAAATGGTCCCTCTGTTTCCCCCTCCCCCATTCCCCAGAGGTCTCAAGACCTTGGAGGTACCAAGGTAAGACTCAACACAGGTAAGGAGAAGATAGGCTATTTTAAAATGAAAGGTGAAAATAAAGAATTTGGCTGGATATGATGGCTCATGCCTATACTCCCAGCACTTTGGGAGGCTGAGGTTAGAAGATTGCTTGAGCCTAGGCAACATAGTAGAAGACGAGCCTCAGCAATATAATGAGACTTTTTCTCTGCAAAAAAATAGAAAAAGAAAAAGAAAATTGGCTGGGCATGGTAGGTGCAGGTCTGTAGTCCCAGCTACTGAGGAGGCTGAGGTGGGAGGATCACTCGAGCCAAGGAAGCTAAGGCTACATGAGCCATGATCATGCCACTGCACTTCATTCAGCCTGGGTGACAGAGCAAGACACTCTCCTTCTTTCTCAAGAAAAAAAGAATTTGTATTAAACTTAAGGCTAGCCTTCAGTGAAAACAAGCCAAAATTTCTTCTCTTAAAAGAAAAATCTTGCTGATACACCTCCTTAGAAAGTTACTTAACTTAGTTTGAAGATTGTTCTTTTAGGGAGATTTATGTATACTGTTCCTTTGGTTAAGCAAAAGAGGTATTTAGCTAAGACCATACATCCATGTTTTCTAGTCTAGCTTACAGCTAATATTCCTGGTGCTAGCTTTTTACATTCCAAGTTCCCTGGGCCTTCTAACTCTTATGTTCTATGGTTTAAACATTCTATGGTATGTTTGAATGTTTTTCTGAAGGTTAGAGAGAACCAATGGCATTTTTAAACAAAAGGGCTAAGTGGAAAAGTAGCGTTTCTGGAAGATAATCCAACAAAATTGTGAGGGAAACAATGTGGGGAGACCAGCTGGGAAACCATCACAGTTGTCTTGAGATGTTAGTCTAAGGCTTGGACTAAGGAGGTAGAAGGAAACCAGAATGATATATTTTCCTTCTTTTTATTTTTCCCTTTTTTCTTGTTAGAAGAACTCCTATTTTATTTGGGTATCTACACGTCAGGGAAGATGACACTATCCCTGGCTCAGGGACATATCTTGATTAATTTAAGCCAATCATGACAACCCTATACTCCTTGCCAGTGATCGATTCTTTTAAAACTGAGCATGTTTTAGCCAATAGATAAGAGAAGTCTGCTGAAGAACTTTAGGGAAATATTTATTTATTCATATTACACATACAAGAGAAAATACTGTCTGCTTCATCTGAACATTGGGGTATCTAGGGTGATGCCTAGATCTCTGGCAGCCATTTTGTAACCATGAGGGCAGCTGGCCTGAAGATGAAGATGGGTGAACAGAAAGATAGAAACCATCAGGGTCTTTGATCATGTTTTTCAGCCACCCAGCCTCCTGATTTTCAAACTTGTATCCCCAGGAGAATAAAATGACACTGAAGAAATTTGGACAGCCGTTAGAAACAGTTTAGAGGAAAACAATGAAACTACCAGTGTTAAAAATGTCTAATGTGAGGAGCAGTGGTGTTGCTAGGTAAAATGGCCAGCACCTAATTAAAAACATGGAAGTGGAGTGAAGGAGTAATATTAGGACTCAAAATGTCAGTGCAGAAGTTATTTGCAGAAACTGGTATCTACTGGTAAGGAATTATGGTGGAACACTGACCATATCCTAATGTCCACACCTAATGCCTCTGAGGGAATCTAACACCAGGGGGAAAAAATCACAAATTACCATCTGCTTAAAGAAAAAGGAGAGAGATGCCCTCATCAACCTATTTTTAAGATAAAGATCTACTTACATTTCAGAACAGGAATTCTGATTCCCCCCCTCCAAAAAAAAGAAGGAAAAGAGACAAAAAAAAAAAAAAATCTTCAGCATGGATTCTTCATCAGCAAAGTTTGATAAGAATGTTTTCAGACAATTCAAGAATTTTAGCATCACTGGTTTTAAAGGGGAGTCCTAATCATCTCTTCAACAATATGAAAATCCAATCTCATTTTTATCAAATTAGAGCAAAATCCTTATCAAACCAGATTGTGTGTGTGTGTGTGTGTGTGTTTTCGTAAAAAAGAAACAACAACAAAAATCCATTAGAGTAGATGACCTGTCTGATGATGAAAAGCACAGCTTCAATACATTAGGTTTTTTGCAGGGTGCTTTTACATACTGTTTGCAGTCCACACAGCAACCCTACCTGGGAGATATTGTTAGTTCAGATTTATGATGAGGAAAACAGAGGATTAGAGAGACTAAGTAATTTGCCCACAGCCACAGTTAGCTGGGATTCTAAACCAGGTCAGCCTGTTTTCAAGGTACATGCCCTTTTTGCCACAAACCACTGACTTTTTAAGTGAGACAATAAAGGGAGAGCAGGGAAAGCAATGGGATTGGAAGTGTGCATGCTTTTCTTTCTTTCCTTCTTTTTTTTTTTGAGACAGAGTCTCACTCTGTTACCCAGGCTGGAGTAGAGTGGCACAATCTCAGCTCACTGTAACCTCCGCCTCCTGGGTTCAAGTGATTCTTCTGCCTCAGCCTCCTGAGTAGCTAGGATTACAGGTGCCTGCCACCACACCTGGCTAATTTTTGTATTCTTAGTAGAGATGGGGTTTCACCATATTGCCTAGGCTGGTCTCAAACTCCTAGCCTTGTGATCCACCCACTTCAGCCTCCCAAAGTGCTGGGATTACAGGTGTGAGCCACTGCACCCAGCCAGTGTGCATGCTTTTCAATAGTGAAAATCAGCAAAAGAGTCAGAGAAGGTGCAACCAGAAAGATTGTGTTAAACCCTGAAGTCTGTCACCACCGTCCATTCTCCTCAGTGAACTGGATAACTTGACACTTTTTTTTGAGACGGGAGTTTTGCTCTTATTGCCCAGGCTGGACTGCAATGGCACCATGTCAGCTCACTGCAACTTCCGCCTCCCGGGTTCAAGTGATTCTCCTGCCTCAACCTCCAAGTAGTTGGGATTACAGGCATGCGCCACCACGCCTGGCTAATTTTGTATTTTTAGTAGAAACTGGGTTTCACCATGTTATCCAGGCTGGTCTCAAACTCCTTTCTTCAGGTAATCCATAGACTCGGCCTCCCAGAGTGCTGGGATTACAGGCGTTAGCCACCATGCCTGGCTGAGACTTTTAAATGGAGAGGGCACAGTCCCAAGGCAACTTGGGACCACAGGAACAATTTCATATTTGCTAAAAATGCTTTCCTCTCAAATACATTTATGAAAGAAACCACTGTAGATGCAAATAGCCCTGGCATGTAATATTAAGGTAGTGATTCCAAAATTGTGTTGTTTGCTCTTTTGTCTTCCCATTATCCAGTGTCTTGGTCAAACTCATCCATTCCCAGCTTTGACTACATTTTATACACTAGCAAGTTCCAAATGTATATCTACACAGCACTTTCCAGTCTTCGACACCACTTAGTGTCTCCTCACGGTGTCCCCACAGGAACCTAAAACTCAATATATCTAATGGATCACGCCTGTAGTCCCAGCACTTTGGGAGGCCAAGATGGGTGAATCAACTGAGTTTGAGACCAGCCTGGTGAACATGTCGAAACCCCATCTCTACTAAAAACACAAAATCAGCCTGGTGTCGTGACACTTGCCTATAATTCCAGTTACTCAGGAGGCTAAGGCAGGAGAATTGCTTGCACCTGGGAGGCAGAGGTTGCAGTGAACCAAGATCACACCACTGCACTCCAGCCTGGGTGACAGAGCCATCTCAGCTCACTGCTACCTCCACCTCCCAAGTTCGAGTAATTCTCCTGCCTCAGCCTCCTGAGTAGCTGGGACTACAAGTGCCTGCCACCACACTCGGCTAATTTTTGTATTTTTTTAATAGAGACGGGGTTTCACCATGTTGGCCAGGCTAATCTCGAACTTCTGATCTCAGTTGATCCACCCACTTTGGCCTCCCAAAGTGCTAGGATTACAGGCGTGAGCCACCACGCCCAACCAATTGATGTTATACGCACAGTTGATGTTATATTCAAACAACCTCACATCATTGGCAAATGTAATGGTATGTTTCTTGAGATAATGAGATGGATTTCTAATCTAGTCTAACTTTCTCAACTATTTCAAAATTTTATTGAATCTCTAATTCACAGAACACTCATGCACAGTGATATTAATTACTGTGAGCTAGAGTGGATGCCAGTAGGAGGGTACCTAAGCAACAAATAGACAGAAGTGGCCCACTTACGTAAAGACAGGTTTGAGACCATCACTTAGAACTGTGGAGTCCCAAGTTAGCCTCCTCTCCTCGGGAACACAAACTCCTCTGGCAGTTCTGCAGGCCCTTTTCCCATCATGGCCAGTAGTACATTCTGCTTAATAGCCATGTTCCATTAATCACAGGAAGCAGTGAATAGCAGATATCACTTACCATGCTCACTACCTACTCTACAGGGACCAAAGTGTATGCCATTAGATCCCATACTCTGGAGCTCCCCCGCTTTGATCCACAGCCTGAGAGGCAAGTGGCCAGGCCCTACTCTGCCACTGTGAAGGCTTACAGTATCAATTTCTTTATGTACCAGCTGCCAGTGACACACAAGTTAGAAATTTCTCCCCCATCTACCAAATTCTATCTCTGTTATCAGAAATGCATTTATAGATTCTTCATGAAACTGATAAAGCTTAAACATCAGGACCCTCAATTTCATGGGAACTTTCCAAGGTCCTGGAAGAACTATATTAATGTGTTCACAAGGCCATATATTTTTGAAAAGTTTATAAAAGTAGAATATTTCAACAGCAATCAGTGAAGATGACTGTTTTCCTCTCTGACTTCCATTGGGTTGGCGATGAGTATTTTGGGATACCAAGTTAAGAATGAATACATATGTTTGAATTTCATGAGATATATTTATGTGCTTTATAATTTCCACATCAGAAAATTAGAACAATACTGCCCACATTTCAGGGTTGTTTTGAGCATGATATGAGATAACAATATGGCCCCCAGTATATTAACCATTGAATCCAAAGAAGTGTCCTCACTTCTGAAATTCTAGCCTTTTTTCTATGTACTGTTCAGCATTTCCAGATATGTTGGCTCCCAGTAAAACAGTAAATACAAGAGGAATTTACCTAGTTTAGCTGGACTGATCCTAGCACAGTATAGATAAGTTAGCTAATTATCATTATGCCTGTGATTACCCCTGCCCTCAAAGCATCGCCTCTGTGGGGGAGTTCAGGGAAAGAGAACAGACGGAATGTTGAAAGAAACAAAGTAAGATGCCAACACAGAAAGGTAAAACCAGACCTTAATTCCTTAGAGGGAGCCAAAGGTTGGCAAACGAAAGTGACAAGCTCCTGGGGATGATGATAAAAACCTCTCAGGTGGAATAATGACATACTTTTATGAAGAAATGGATAGACTTACTCCAGCCTAGGAGATAGAGCCAGACCCTGTCTCAAAAAAAAAAAAAAAAAAAAAGACTTATTTGGGAGGCTGAGGTGGGAGGATCACTTGAGCCCAGGAATGTGAGACTAGCGTAGGCAACATAGAGAGACACCATTTCTAGGCCAGGCGCAGTGGCTCACACCTATAATCCAAGCACTTTGGAGGCCAAGGCGGGCTGATCACCTGAGGTCGGGAGTTCAAGACCAGCCTGACCAACATGGTGAAACCTTGTGTTTAAAAAAAAAAAAGAGAGAGAGACACCATTTCTAAAAAAAAAAATGAAAAAAGAATTAGCCAGGCCTAGTGGCATGCCCCTGTAGTCCCAGCTACTCAGGAGGCCGGGGTAGGAGAATTGCTTGAGCCCAGGAGAGTTTGAGGCTGCAGTGACCTATGATCATGCCACTTCACTCCAGCATGAATCACAGAGCAAGACACTGTCTCTGAAATAAAAACTATTATTTTTCTTTTTAACATATGTATTATATAACATTGGTGGTTGTATGATAATTTATAAAATCAGTTCCATACTTATAAACATTTTTGTTGCTTTCAGTTTTATTTTTAGTGAAAGATGGATACATTCATTAAACAATGCTGCAAAGAACATATGCCTGTACCTTGTATATACATCTTCTACCTACAACTTTCAATACAAGAAGTAGAATTTCTGGGTCTAAACAATTTGAATACATCTAAATAAACTGCCATCCAAAGAGACTGAATGTGTGGTGTAAGTGTCTTCTCACGTTTTCTCTAACTTTAGGTTGTCAATCAAGATCAACATTTTGAATAAATACTCAGAAGTGAGAGGGCTGATTATATGGTAGTTAGATTTTTAATTTTTCAAAGAACCTCCATACTGTTTTCCATAGTGGTTGTATCATTTTACATTTCCACCGACAGTGAACAAGTGTTCCAGTTTTACCACATCTTCACCAACGCCTCTTATCTTTTGTCTTTTTGGTAACAGCCATTTCTTTATTATTATTATTATTATTATTATTATTATTATTATTATTATTATGTTTTAGAGACGGGGTTTCGCCATGTTGGTCAGGCTGGTCTCGAACTCCTGACCTCATGATCCACCTGCCTAGGCCTCCCAAAGCACTGGGATTACAGGCGTGAGCCACAGCGCCTGGCCGGTAACAGCCATTTCAACAGGAATGAGGTGATACCTCATTGTAGTTTTGATTTATATTGTCCTGATGACTAGTGGCATGGAACATCTTTTCATATACCTATTGGCCATCTGTATGTCTTTTTTTTGGAGAAATGTATATTCAAGTCCTTAGTCCATTTTAAAATTAAGTGTTAGTTTTTTGCTGTTGAGTTGTGGGAGTTCTTTATTTTAGAAATTTTATACAATAGAATTAACATCGGGATGTCAAAGAAATATTAGCACTGCTATGTTCGTTGCAGCACTATTCATAATCACTAAGGTGTGGAAACAATCTAAATATTCATCAATAGATGAATGAATAAGAGAATGTGGTGTATATATACAATAGAATATTATTCAGCTTTAAAAAAAGGAGGCCAAGCACAGTGGCTCATGCCTATAATCCCAGGACTTTGGGAGACCAAGGTGGGCAGATCACCTGAGGTCAGGAGTTCGAGACCAGCCTGACCAACATGGAGAAACCCATCTCAACTAAAAATACAACATTAGCCGGGCGTGGTGGCACATACCTGTAATGCCAGGTACTCGGGAGGCTGAGGCAGGAGAACAACTTGAACCTGGGAGGCGAAGGTTGCAGTGAGCCAAGATGGCACCATTGTACTCCAGCCTGGGAAACAAGAAGGAAATCCTTAATATGTGACAACATAGATGAAACTTAAGGACATTATGCTAAGTAAAATAAGCCAGTCACAGAAGGACAAATATTGCATAATTCCACTTACATGAGAAACCTAAAATAGTCAAAATTATAGAAGCAGAGAGCAGGAGGAGAAAAGAAAACAGGGAGTTGCTAAAGTTTCAGTTATGTGAGATAAAAGTTTCAGTTATGTGAGATAAATAAGTTCTAGAAACCAGCTGTACAACATTGTGCCTATAGTTGACAATATGTTGTATTTCATACTTAAAAATCTGTTAAGAGGGTAGCTCTCATGTTGAGTGTTCTTACCACAGTAAAATAAAAATTAAATTTAAACGTAAAAAAGGATCAATTTCTGGACTTGCTGTCAGGAACTGAGGACTGTAAATAGATCCAACATCTTTTTTTTTTCAATTTATTTTTATTTTTATTATCCCACCCCGTCCCCACCGACATTTTTTTTTTTTTTTTTTTTTTTCAGATGGAATGTTGCACTATCACCAGGCTGGAGGGCAATGGTGCCTCCGCCTCTCAGGTTCAAGCAATTCTTTTGCCTCAGCCTCCTGAGTGGCTGAGACTACAGGCACACGTAACCACACCTTGCTAATTTTTTTGTTTGTTTGTTTTTAGTAGACACAGATTTCTTTTCTTTCTCTCTTTCTTTCTTTCCTTCTTTCTTTTTCAGAGTTTCACTCTTGTCATCCAGGCTGGAGTGCAGTGGCCCAATCTTGGTTCACTGCAACCTCTACCTCCTGGTTCAGTTCTCTGCCTCAGCCTCCCAAGTAGCTGGAATTACGGCTCTCGCCACCACGCCCTGCTAGTCTTTGTATTTTGTATTCTGTATGGCCAGAATGGTCTCAATCTCCTGATCTTGTGATCTGCCTACCTTGGCCTCCCAAAGTGCTGAGATTACAGGCGTGAGCCTCCGTGCCCAGCCCTGATCTACCATTTTCCACCCTAACATTTAAGACTCCTGGGAGTCATATCTCTTACTGATCACTGGGTAAGCAAAGACCAACCATCAGTGGTATCTGCAAACTTCAACCTGGATTTGTAACTTTGGCTGCACCATAGAGACACTATTTAATTACTCTTTTTTTTTTTTTTTTGTAGCCCAGGCTGGAATACAGTCTGTATTCTCGGCTCCTGGTTTAAGCAATTCTCCTGCCTCAGCCTCCCTAGTAGCTGGGATTACAGGCACATGCCACCATGCCCAGCTAATTTTTGTATTTTAGTAGAGACGGGGTTTCACCATGTTGGCCAGGCTGGTCTTGAACTCCAGACCTTCTGATCCACCTGCCTCAGCCTCTCAAAGTGCTGGGATAACAAGGGTGAGCCACCGCGCCCTGCCAAGATGCTTATTAGCCTTAAGGTTAACTCCACAGGATAGTGAAAACTGTCATCCCTAAAGTCAGATATTTTTGAAGGTAGATAATAATAGTAAGAGAATGTATTAAATTGATAAAAACAACAAAAATGTGTTGAGGTCTTTTGACTTCAAAAATTGGCCTGGGGCACCAAGGACTGCAAAGAATTTCTTTGCTAAGAAGCTGGTTTTTCTACTTTGGTGAAGTTGGAGTTGGTAGCTTTAAGGGATCCACACTGAGCCAATCTCTCCGGTCTAGAAGAGAAGCACACTCCTTTATAAAGCCTATTTTTCCCAGCTTGGATTGCACCATTCAACATACAATATTAGATAGACTGTAAATAAGCCTAAATTTCAAGTGATGACAAACTTAACCCTGTTA
The DNA here is from genome assembly GCA_004027715.1 of Plecturocebus donacophilus. Taxonomy (NCBI): domain Eukaryota; kingdom Metazoa; phylum Chordata; class Mammalia; order Primates; family Pitheciidae; genus Plecturocebus; species Plecturocebus donacophilus. The sequence goes on along the minus strand of PVKP010015663.1, from coordinate 31,068 downwards.
TTAATGTTTCTGCCTCTCTTCCCTTCACTACCAAGGTTTCAAAAAGTACAGTCTACTTTTACATTTTGTGCCTCCTTAGCCCTTATCCTTCAACCTATTGTATTAAACTACAGGGAGACAGAGATCGCCCTACCCTAGGTGGAAAGAGGATGATTTAGTATAAAAGTGGGTTGAAGTAGATTTATTTGCTTTGCAGAAACCACCATGGAAAGCTGTAAGCCACCTTCAGTCTTCCCAGCTTGGCTTTGGCCTTGAACCGCCTGTGGCTCTGGCAGGATGCAGCATGGACCCTGGGGGATGTGGAATAGGGTAAAATAGAAAAGACAAAAAGACAAAGATAGGGAAAGGAATTCCAAGGTGCCCATCTGGGGATAGCCCTATATTAGCTGAAATGCAATGAGATGTTACTATGAAATGCTTTTTGTTATCTTCTGCACTGAGTGTGACTGATGAATATTGTTTCTGAGTGCTTACATACATCTTTTCATCCTCACAACCACCCTATGAAAGGGATACTATTATTCTTTTCATTTTACAAGTGAGGAAAGTAAGGCTTAGAGAGGTCAATGGGTTAGTCCAAGGTTACATAGCTAGTAAATATTGAGGAATGATATTAATGTATCCTCTATTAGTAAGATTGTTCGTTTTCATATGGATTTACACTTAAAGGTCTTTCTAGATTCCAGAGGTGTAACCACAGAATAACTTCTTACAGTTGGCCTGCTTCACATAGGATATTTAGGCTGGGTGCCGGGGCTCATGCCTATAATCCCAGCACTTTGGGAGGCCAAGGCGGACAGATCACTTGAGGTCAAGAGTTCAAGACCAGCCTGGCTAACACGGTGAAAACCTGTCTTTACTAAAAATACAAAAATTAGTCAGGCATGGTGGCACATGCCTGTAGTTCCAGCTACTTGGGAGGCTGAGGCAGGAGAATTGCTGCAATCTCAGAGGTGGAGGTTGCAGTGAGCTAAGATCTCACTATTGTGCTCCAGCCTGGGCAACAGAGCAAGACTCTGCCTTTAAAAAAAAGAAAGAAAGAAAGAAAAAAAAAAGACAGGATAGATTTAGACAAGAGCCAGAGGTCTGGCAAGAAGTGGACAAGCAAGTGGAAAAACAATGGGAAGGGGGTGTGACAGAGGCCAAAGAAGGAGAGTTACAGCATGCAGTGTCCAGGAGAGGCGAGCTGGGGTGGAGATTATTGATGGCTCCTGTTGATGTAGTTGGAGTGGCACTGTGGGAGCAAGGAGCCATTGATAACCTCCTCAAACCTCTTCATTAGTTTCTCTTCCTCACCCAGTTCTTTAAAAAAAAAATTGTGTTCCAGTTACTCGCGGTTGTTTTGTTCGTAATAGCAAAAACTGAAAATACTTTAAACATCCATCACTAAGGAATTGTTTAAATTAAGTAAATGGTATATTACTATTAGTATTTGAAAAATATGGGGGGCTATGTAGAAATAATAAAGGTATTTACTGGTACATGCATAGATTATTATTTTTAAAAATTCTTTATAAAACATATATATATATATATATATATATATATATATAATTACATAAATAGAGACAGGGTCTCGCTATGTTGCCCAGGATGTTGCTGAACTCTTGGGCTCAAACGTCCTTCCATCTCGGCCTCCCAAAGTGTTAGGATTGCAGGCATGAGCCACCATGCCTAGCTGATCTTTGAAAAGATATAAATGATTGCATTGCCTATAGGAAAGGGAAATGTATACCTGGGACATGGGTGGGAAGGAAACTCTTTATAAATACCATTTCAAGATTCTAAAAACTGAACTATTCATTACTTTAAAAGTAAATAAAATACAAACAAATCAGTGTGGTAGTGCAAACCCTGACTCTCCTCTTCTAGGTCTATGTGCTCCTTCTGAGAGGTCTATCTCATTATTCCTTTTTTTCTTCTTCTTTTTGAGACAGTGTCTCACTCTGTCACCCAGGCTGGAGTGCCATGGGGCAATCCTGGCTCACTGCAGGCTCAACCTCCTGGGCTCAAGCGATCCTCCCACCTCAGCCACTTGAGTAGCTGGGACTACAGTTGCGTGCTACCACACTCAGCTAATTTTTATATTTTTTGTAGAGACAGGGTTTCACTATGTGGCTCAGGCTGCTTTTGAACTCCTGGGCTCAAGCAATCCTCCTGCCTCTGCCTTTCAAATTATTGGGATTACAGGTGTCCTCCACGTGTCCAGACTTCTTTCTTTTTTATTCCCACCTACATTCTGATGGTGTCACCTTTCCAACTTCAGTCCAGACCTCTGCTTAAAAGACATTTTCCACTGGCAGTCTCTTGGGCACCACAAAATTAATATATTCAAATTTTAATTTATCATTTGCTCCTATCCCTGTTTCACCATTTGTAGCCACTATCATACTTGAAATGTACTCATTTCTTCCATCAATTATTGTTGCACTATTCCCATACCCCCTTTTAGACAACATGCTCTCTTACAATCCTGGGAGGAACTGCCGTACATACCACTAATTTAGCTGTTCATCCAGAACTCTCAGGACAAAGAATGGGCACCTGATCGAAAATGAACTAATTAGAGTCTCTCTCCTGAGAATTTGGAACCAAAAAATAGAAGACCTGAATTATTCTCTGCTGGGACCTTATGCCAAGAGGTCCAAGAAAGCTGGGGCTGGGATAAGATCACCATGCCCAACAGAGACAACCAGTCTGGAGAAAGTGAGGCGGATGTGCTGAGAGAAGCAGAAAGGAGAGACTATATGCCACCTCCCAGAACAGGTAGAGTCCAGTTCCCTAGGGTTCAGTCTACTCTGGCTGAAGTCCAGTGAAACTTCTTGCTCTGAGCTCTGAGAGGTACCCCTGTGTCCTTCCTTAGTTTGCTTGATTAAGTTTCTGGTCATTTCAACCAAAACCTTTCTCAGACTCATTTCCTGGTAAATAGAGACCTGGAAATTCAAGCCCAGTGCTTTGGAATTATTCTGTAACCCTCACCTTTTACCACTAGTCATCACTAAGCCCAGGTGATATTGCGTCTTGATTCATCACTTCCTCTTCACTTAAGTTCTCATTACTTCTTATGGACTTAACTGATCATTTTCCTTTAACTCTCACTTCCTCTAGTACATACTCAACATCATTAGCAGAGTAGACGTTATCATTTTATTATTCTTTTCTTCTTTTTTTCCTTTGATTTTATCATTTGAAATTCCAGTTTGTAAATTTATTTCAAACTGAATGACATATGTAATATAACATATGGTATTTGTTATATCATGGGACAAAATTAAATTCATGTATCTTTATTTCTTTTTTTCTGAGACGGAGTTTTGCTCTTGTTGCCCAGGCTGGAGTGCAATGGCGCGATTTTAGCTCACCACAACCTCCGCCTCCGAGGTTCAAGTGATTATCCTGCCTCAGCCTCCTGAGTAGCTGGGATTACAGGCATGCACCACCAAGCCGGGCTAGTTTTGTATTTTTAGTAGAGATAGGGTTTCTCCATGTTGGTCAGGCTGGTCTTCAAACTCCAGACCTCAGGTGATCCACCCACCTCAGCGTCCCAAAGTGCTGGGATTACAGGCATAAGCCACCACGCTTGGCCATTGGTGTACCTTTAAATATTAAAATTATAGTAAATTTATTTGACAGAATGCTTAACCTATAATGAAAAAAATGCTGATGTCACTTCTTGCTTAAAGATTTTTTTTTAATTTCCTGTTGCCTACATGATAAGGCTAATCTTCTTTACATGTTATTTCAATTCCCTTGCCTTTAGCCACAAGTAACAGAAAGCCCTATCTCAGATTGGCTTAAACAATAGGGAGCATTTATTATCTCTTTTTTTTTTGCTTTTTGAGACAGAGTCTTGCTCTGTTGCCAGGTGTCAGGCTGGAGTGCAGTGGCATGATCTCAGCTTACTGCAACCTCTGCCTCCCGGGTTCAAGCAATTCTCCTGCCTCAGCCTCCCGCGTAGCTGGGACTACAGATGCATGCCACCATGCCCAGCTAATTTTTATATTTTAATAGAGATGGAGTTTCACTATGTTGGCCAGGATGGTCTCGATTTCTTGACCTCACTATCCGCCCGCCTCGGCCTCCCAAAGTGCTGGGATTACAGGTGTAAGCCACCATGCTCGGCCATTTATTATCTCAAATAGCAAGAGGTGCACCTAGTAAAGCACCTTTATGTTTGGCTGATGCAGTGCCCCACAATGACATAAATGACTCCAGTTCTATCTCTGCTCAACTATTTTTGGAGTGTTAGCTCAGTCTTCAAGCTAGATCCATTCATGGTCACAGCATAGTATCCCTACTTTCAGACATCACATCTCAGACATCAACATCAGTGGAAGAAAAGGGACTGTCTATTCCTTAGGTCTCCTTTAAGAGTGAGGAAACCAGCTAGGCATGGTGGCCAGTAGCTGCAGTCCCAGGCTCTAAGGAGACTGATGCAGGAGCATCCCTTGAGGCTGGGTGTTCAAGGCTATAGACATATCTATGAATAGCCACTGCACTCCAGCCTGAGCAATACATACAGCAAGACACCATCTCTAAATATATGTGGCAGGGCGCAGTCGCTCGCGCCTGTAATCCCAGCACTTTGGGAGGCCGAGGTGGGCAGATCACGAGGTCAGGAATTTGAGACCAGCCTGGCCAATATGGTGAAACCCTGCCTCTACTAAAAATACAAAAATTAGCCAGGTGTGGTGTCATGTGCCTATAATCCCAGCTACTTGGGAGGCAGAGGCAGAAGAATCACTTGAACCCGGGAGGTGGAGATTGCGGTGAGCTGATATTGTGCCACTAAACTCCAGCCTGGGCAACAGAGCAAGACTCTGGCTCAAAAAAAAAAAGTATATGTGTGTATATATATACATATATATGTATGTGTGTGTATTTACATATAATATATGAATTATATATATAATGTGTGTGTATATATATATATATATATTTATATATGTATAAAAGAGTGAGGAAAACTTTCCCAAAGACTTCCTCGGCAACTTTTCTCTGTCTCATTGGCTAGACTGTGTTACACACTCACCCCTAAACCAATGCTAGGAAATGAAATAGATTATTATGATTGGTGTAGACTATCAGGATTTACCCCTGAGCTGGGAATAGGGTCACATTCCCTGAGGGATAGATAAATATTATGCAGGCATTAAAGAGAGTCTGCCATGTACACATACAAGGCAGCTTAATCTAGTCCCTTCTCCTTCCTCCTGGGGTATTTTCTCTCATTGCTATCCACCCTACTTCTGAACTATGGGGGTTCTAAGAATATCTGTTGCACATTTTGTGGCTTTGCACAGTCTGGCTCTACAATGTCTTTCGTGGCCTTACCTATATAGTCTATTGTCCAACTACCTCACCCTAAGGTCAATTACCTTTAGCCCCCAGGAATATGTTTGAAGGAGCCACAGACTGCAGGAACTGAATATAAACATCACTTTTATCATTGTCTCTAGGCACCAGGTTTACTACTGGTAGTCTTCGCCAGGCCTTCCCTCTCATTGAGTTCCACCGGCAGCAATCATCCTACCCATATTACCTTTTACCCACTAAGGCTCAACTGCAATTTTAGAGAGCAGGTTTCCCTAGTGACTTGTCCCGTGTGCTTATCAATGAGATAGCTGCATCATAGCCTCTAGAACTAACTGGAGACTCACTTTTTTTTTTTTTTTCAGACAGAGCCTTGCTCTGTCACCAGGCTGGAGTTTAGTGGCACAATATCAGCTCACCGCAATCTCCACCTCCCGGGTTCAAGTGATTCTTCTGCCTCAGCCTCCCGAGTAGCTGGGACTACAGATGCGTGCCACCACACCTGGCTAATTTTTGTATTTTTAGTAGAGATGGGGTTTCACCATGTTGAACAGGATGGTCTCAATCTCCTCACCTCGTGATCCTCCTGCCTTGGCCTCCCAAAGTGCTGGGACTATATAGGCATGAGCCACTGCGCCCAGCCAAAACTCACTTCTTGAGAACCTCTGCTGGGTGAATCCTGCCCTGACTCTGATCAGTTCTTCACCCCATAGCCAGAGCAATCTCTCATTTCTTCCTTAATAATCTTTTTAATTTAAATCTATTTGAAAAGAGATGGCATGCCTGACATTCAACATGTAATATTAGAGGCAAAAAGACTTTTTAAAAAATGTACTATTAGGTATATCCACACTTTTACAACTAATTACAGTAGCTAATAATATACCAGGTTCACTTGTTAACTCATTTAATCCTTATAACAATACTATGAGAAAGGTACTATTTACTCTCATTTCCATTTTGCAGATAATAATATGAGTAATTTGCTCAAGATCACACAGCTAGGCAGGTGCTGCCTTTAGGTGTGACCCAGTACATTCTTAATGGTGGCCATGGGAGAGACACCTTCTGCTAGAGGAAAGGAGAGGGAAGAATAAAAAGGACTTTGTCTTGCAACTTGGGTACCAGCTCAGCCACAGTAAATTAAAGTACCATGCCGACCCCTAAGGTCCCCAATTCCAGGACTTAGCTCCTGGATGGCACTTCTAGACCTGCCCTGGGTCTGAAGGAAACCCACTGTCCTAAAGGGAGATACCAAGACCTGGCAGGAGGCACCTGCTTGCTAAAGGATCCTTGGGCCTTGAATAAACATCAGCAGTAGTCAGGCAGTTGTTGCCATGGACTTGGGGCTCATGGTGTTGGTGGACATGGGGAGAGATTTCTGCTTGATGAAAGGAGAGGGAAGAATAAAAAGGTATTGCAATGTGGGTACCACCTTAGCCACAGTAAAATCAAGTACCAAATAGATTCCTAAAGTTCCCAATTCCAGGTCCCAACTTCCAGACAGCGTATCTAGACCCACCCTGGGCCAGAAGGGAACCCACTGCCCTGAAGGGAAAGACACAGACCTGGCAGGATTCATCACCTCTTGACTAATGAGCCCTTAGGCCTTGAGTAAACATGAGCAGTAGCCAGGCAATAGTTGACACAGGCGTTGGGCAAGACCTAGTACTTAGCCAGCTTTAGATGTGATCCAGCACAATCCCAGCAGTGGTGGCCACAAGAGTGCTTGTATCGCCTCTCCCCCAACTCCAGGCAGCTCAGAATGGAGAGAGAGATTCCGTTTGAGGGAAAGTAGGGAATAGATTAGAAGACTGCCTGGTAATCCAGGGTATCTTCCCAGTTCTTATGTAAAACTACCAAAGCAGTACTTCTACAAGTCTGAAAGAGTCATGGCATTACTGGGATTGGGGTGTCTCCTAATGCAGATATGGCTTCAGTGACCAAAGACTTAGATCACAACACTCAATTCCCTTTGAATACTTGGACAACTTTCTCGAGAAGGGTGAGTGCAAACAAGCCCACACTGTGAAGAATAGAATAAATACCTAACTCTTCAACACCTAGACATCAATGAACCTTCACAAGTATCAAGATCATGCAGAAAAACAGGACCTCACCAAATCAACTAAATAAGAAACCAATAACCAATTCCAATGTGACAGAGACATATGACCTTTCAGAGAGAGAATTCAAAATCGCTATTTTGAGGAAGCGCAATGAACTTCAGGATAACACAGAAAAGGAATTCAAAATCCCATTAGATAAATTTAACAGAGGTTGAAATAATTTTCAAAAATCAAGGAGAAATTCTGGAGCTGAAGAATTCAACTGACAAACTAAAAAATGCATCAGAGTCTCTCTATGACAGTATGGCTTAAACAGAAGTATTAGTGAGCTTCAAGACAGGCTATTTGAAAATACAAGGGCATGCCAGGTGTGGTGGCTCACGCCTATAATGCTAGCTCTTTGAGAGGCTGAGGTGGATGGATCACTTGAGCTCAGGAGTTCAAGACTAGCCTCGGCAACATGGTGAAACCTCATCTCTCCAAAAATACAAAAATTAGCTGTGCATGGTGGTTTGCACATGTAGTCCTAGCTACTTGGGAGGCAGAGGCAAGAGGATTGCTTGAGCCCAGGAGGCAGAGGCTGCAGTGAGCTGAGATCTTGATACTGTATGATCTCAGGCTGGAGCTTGGGTGACAAAGTGAGACTCTATCTTAGAAAAAGAAAAAGCAGAGAAGATAGAAAAAAAACAGTAAAAATGATTTAAAAAATGCATTCAAGATCCAGAAAATACCCTCAAAAGGGCAAATCTAAGAGTTATTGGCATTAAAGAGGAGGTAGAGAGATTGGAGTAAAAAGTTTATTTATAAAGATAATAACAAATAACTTTCTGAACCTAGAGAAATATATCAATATTTAAGTATAGGAAGGTCATAGAACACCAAGCAGATTTAACCCAAATAAGACCATATCAAGACATTTAATAATCAAGCTCCCAAAGGTCAAGAATAAAGAAAGGATCCTAAAAGCAGCAAAAGAAAAGAAACAAGTAACACATAAAGGAGTTCCAATACCTCTGGCAACAGACTTTCCAGTGGAAACCTCACAGGCCAGGAGATAGTGGCATGACATATTTAAAGTACTGAAAGAAATGACATATTAAAGTACTGAAAGAAAAAATGTTTATCTTAGAATACTATAACCAGTGGAAATATCCTTCAAACGTGAGGGAGAAATAAAGACTTTCCCAGACAAATGAAAGCTGAGGGATTTTGTCAACACCAAACCTGTCCTATAAGAAATGCTAAAGGGAATTAATGACCAATAAGAAATCATCTGAACATACAGAACTCACTGGTAATAGTGAGTACCCAGACAAATATAGAATACTATAACACTACAATTGTAATGTGTAAACTACTCATATCTTGAGTAGGAAGACTAAAAGATGAACCTATAAAAAAAAACTACAATAACTTTTAAGATATAGATAGTATAATAAGATAGAAATAGAAACAACAAGGAGTTAAAAGTAAGAGGCAGGGATGAAGTGAAAGTATAGTTTTTATTAGTTTTCCCTTGACTTGGTTTGTTTTTGCAATCAGAGCTATCAGTTTAAAATAATGGGTTATAAGATGTTATTTACAAGCCTTATGGTAACCTTGAATTTAAAAACCCACAACAGATACATGAAAAATAAAAAGGAAGAAATTAAAACAAACCATGAGAAAAAATCACTTTCACAAAAAGGAAGACAGAAGAGAAGGAAGGAAGGGAGATAAAAACCTTTCCTTTTACAATGGGGTTTCACCATGTTGGCTGGGCTGGGCTTAAACTCCTGACCTCGTGATTTGCCCATCTCAGCCTCCCAAAGTGCTGGGATTACAGGCATAAGCCACCATGCTCAGCCAACAAAATAGATTTCAAGTCAAAAACACAAAACAACTAGAAAACAACAAATTGGCAGGAGTAAGTCCCTACTTATCAATAATAACATTGAATGTAAATGAACTAAACTCTTCAGTCAAAAGACATAGAGTGGCTGAATGGATATAAAAACAAGACCCGATTATCTGTTGCCTATAAGAAACAAATTTTACTTATAAAGACACAAATAGACTGAAAATAAATGGATGGAAAAAAGAGATTCCATGCAAATGGAAATTTAAAAAAGCAAGAATACCTACACTTAGACAAAATAGAATTCTTTTTCTTTTTCTTTTTTTGAGATGGAATCTTTCTTTATTGCCCAGGCTGGAGTGCAGTGCTGTGATCTTGGCTCACTGCAACCTCCACTGCCTCCCGGGTTCAAGTGATTCCTCTGCCTCAGCCTCCCAAGTAGCTAAGATTACAGATGTGCGCCACCATGCCCAGCTAATCTTTGTATTTTTAGTAGAGATAGGGTTTCACCATGTTGGCCAGGCTGGGCTTGAACTCCTGACCTCGTGAATCAGCCACCTCAGCCTCCCAAAGTGCTGCAATTACATGCATGAGCCACCATGCCCAGCTGACAAAATAGATTTCAAGTCAAAAACTATAAAAAGAGACAAGGTCATTATATAAGGATAAAGGGGTCAATTCAGCAAGAGAATACAACAATTATAAATAAATATATATATATATATATATATATATGTACACTGAACAATGGAGCATCCAGATATATAAAGCAAATATTATTAGAGCTAAAGAGAGAGATCGATCCCAATACAATAATAGCTGGAGACTTTAGCATCCCACTTTTAGCATTGCCCAGATCTTCCAGACAACAAATCAACAAGGGGACATCAGACTTAATCTGTACTACACACCAAAAGGACCTAGTAGATGTTTATAGAACATTTCATCCAATGGCTACAGAATAAACGTTCTTCTCCTGAACACATGGATCATTCTAAAGAACAGATCATTTATTAGGCTGCAAAAACACTGCAATCATCTTAAGTGTTTTCTCTGTCCACAATGGAATAAAACAATAAATCAATAACATAAGGAATTTGGAAAACTATATAAGCACATGGAAATTTAACAATGCTCCTGAATTACCAGTTAATTAGTGAAAAAATTAAGGAAGAAATTTAAAGATTTCTTGAAATTCTGGCATGGAATTGATTGAAAAAAAAAATAAATATTTAAAAAAAATTTTTTAAAGAAAAAATTTCCTGAAACAAATAAAAATGGAAACATAATATTCCAAAACCTATGGGATACAGCAAAAGCAGTAGTGAGAAGAAAGTTTGTAGCAATAAATGCCTACATCAAAAAAGAGGAAAAACTTTAAACAACCTAATGACTTATCTTAAAGAACCAGAATGGCAAGAGTAAACCAAACCCAAAATTAGTGGAAGAAAATAAATAAAAAGACCAGAGCAGGAATAAGTAAAAATGAAATTTAAAAACGATACAAAAGAGCAATAAAATGAAAAGTTCATTTTTTGAAAAGATAAACAAAATCAACAAATCTTTAGCCAGACTAAGAAAATAAGAGAGAAGACTCAGATAAATAAAATCAGAGATGAAAAAGGAGACATTATAACCTATACACAGAAGCTCAAAAGATCATTAGCGATTACTATGAGCAGCTATATGCCAATAAATTGGAAAACCTAGAAGAAATGGATAAATTCCTAGACACACACAGGTTTATCAAGATGGAACCATGAAGAAATCCAAAACCTGAAGAGACCAAAACAAGTAATGAGATAAAAGCTATAATAAAAAGTCTTCCAGCAAAGAAAAGCCTTGGACTCTATGGCATCACCACTAATTTTTAGAAAACATTTTTTTTAAAAAAAGCTAATGCCAATCCTACTCACACTATTCCAAAAAATAGAGGAGGAGTGAATACTTCCAAACTCATTCAATGAGGCCAGTATTACCCTGATACCAACACCAGGCAAAGGCACATAAAAAAGAAAAGGAAATAGAACAAAAAGAAAACATAGGCCAATATCTCTGATGATCACTGATGCAAAAATCCTTAACAAAATACTAGCAAACTGAATTCAACAACACATTAAAAAATAGTTCATCATGACCAAGTGCAATTTATCTCAAGGATGCAATGATCATTCAACATACACAAATCAAACAATGTGATACATCATATCAATAGAATAAAGGATAAAACCATCTGATCTTTTCAATTAATGTTGAAAAAATATTTGATGAAATTCAATATTCCTTCATGATGAAAACCCTCAACAAACTGGGTAATGTGTTGAGGAATTACCTCAACACAGTAAAAACTCTATACGACAGTTCCACAGTTAGTGTCACACTTAACGGGAAAAAACTGAAAGCCTTTCCTCTAAGATTGGGAATACAACAAGGATGTCCCGTTTCACCACTGTTTTGTTTGTTTGTTTGTGACAGAGTTTTGCTCTTGTTACCCAGGCTGCAGTGCAAAGGCACAATCTCGGCTCATTGCAACCTCTGCCTCCAGGGTTCAAGCGATTCTCCTGCCACAGACTCCCAAGTAGCTGGGGTTATAGGTGCCTGCCACTGCACCTGGCTATTTTTTGTATTTTTAGTAGAGATGGTGTTTTGCTGTGTTGGCCAGGCTTGTCTTGAACTCCTGACCTCAGGTGATCCACCTGTCTAGGCTTCCCAGTGTGCTGGGATTTCAGGTGTGAGCCACCAGGCCTGGCCCCACTTTCACCACTGTTATTCAACATATTACTGGAAGTCCTAGCTAGTGCACTCAGAAAAGAGAAAAAAATAAAGGGCACACAAACTGGAAAAAAAATAAGTCAAATTACACTATTTGCAGATGATATGATTTTATACTTGGAAAAACATCAAGACTCTCAAAAAAAAAAAACCATTAGAACTAATAAACAAATTTCATAAAGTTACAGAATACAAAGCCAACATACAAAAATCAGTAGCATTCTGTATGCCAACAACAAACAATCTGAAAAAGAAATCAAGTTAGTATCCCATGTACAATAGCTACAAATAAAATTAAATACCTAGAAAAAAGTTTAATGAAAAGAAGTGGTGATCTCTACCATGAAAACTATAAAACATTAATGAAAAATATTGAGAAGGACACAAATAAATGAAAATATATTCCATGTTCATGGATTTGAAAAATCAATATTGTTAATATGTCCATACTATCCAAAGCAATCTACAGATTTAATGCAATCATTATCAAAATACCAATGACATTCTTCCAATAAACAGAAAAAAAATCATTTAAAAATGTATATGAAAACACCAAAGGCCTAGAATAGTCATAGCCATTGTGAGCAAAAAGAACAAAACTGGAGAATCACATTACTTGACTTCAAATTATATCACAGAGCTATAGTAACTGAAAGAGCAAGGTACAGGCATAAAACAGATACACAGACCAATGGGGCAGAATAAGAGCCCAGAAATCAATTCATACATCTACAGTGAACTCATTTTCAACAAAGGTGCCAAGAACATACACTGGGGAAAGGACAGTCTCTTCAGTAAATGATAACGGGAAAATTGGATATGCATATTAGGAATAATAAAACTAGATTACTATTTTTTGACATATGCAGACATCAAATATAAATGGATTAAAGACTTACATATAAGACCTGAAACCATAAAACAACTAAACGAAAACACTGGAGAAACTCTCCAGGACATTGGTCTGGGCAAAGATTTCTCGAGTAATATGTCTTAAGCACAAGCAACCAAAGCAAAAATAGACAAACGAAATCACATCAAGTTAAAAAATTCTGGACAGCAAAGGACATTATCAATGAAGTGAAGAGACAAAGTGAAGTGGGAGAAAATATTTGCAAACTATCCATCTAACAAGAGATTAATAAAGATAATATTAATATATAACTCAATGGGGAAAATATAATCCAATTAAGATGGAGAAAATATCTAAATCGACATTTCTCAAAAGAAGATATACAAAGACAGACAGATGAAAAGGTGTTCAACATTATTGATCATCAGAGAAATGCAAACCAAAACAAAACGTGATATCATCTCACCCCAGTTAAAGTGGCTTGTATCCAAAAGACAGGCAATAAGGCAAGGATGTAGAGAAATGAGAACCCTCATCCACTGTTGGTGAGAATGTAAATTAGTAAAGCCATTATGCAGAACAGTATGGTGATGCCTCAAAAAACTAAAAAACTACCATACGATCCAGCAATCCCACTGCTAGCTATATACTCAAAACAAAGAGAATCAGTATATCAGATGTCTGCACTCCCATGTTCACTGCAGCACTATTCACAATAGCCAGGATTTGGAATCAACATAAGTGTCCATCAACAGATGAATGGATAGAGAAAATATGCAATGGAGTACTATTAAGCCATAAAAAGAATAAGATCCAGTTATTTGCAACATCGATGGAATTGGAACACATTATATTAAGTGAAATAAGCCAGGAACAGAAAGACAAACTTTGTATGTTCTCAATCATTTGTGAAAGGTAAAAATTAAAGCAATTGAATGCATGGAGATAGAGTATAGAATGATGGTTACTAGAGGCTGGGAATGATAGCGAAGGTGGATGGAAGTGGAGATGGTTAGTATATACAAAAATGTAGTTAGAATGAATACAATCTAGTATTTGACAGCACAACAGGGTGACTACAGCCGTCAATAATTTATTGTACATTTTAAAATAATTAAGAGGGCCAGGCACAGTGGCTCATGCCTGCGATCCCAGGACTTTGGGAAGCCAAGGAGTGAGGATCAAGAGGTCAGGAGATCGAGACCATCCTGGCTAACATGGTGAAACCCCGTCTCTACTAAAAATAAAAATTAAAAAAAAATTAGCTGGGCATGGTGGCACATGCGCCTGTAGTCACAGCTACTCAGGAGGCTGAGGCAGGGGAATCTCTTGAACCTGGGAAGCAGAGGTTGTGGTGAGCCGAGATCATGCCACTGCACTCCAGCCTGAGTAACAGAGCAAGACTCTGTCTCAAAAATAATAATAATATTAATAATAAAGAATATAATCTGAATGTTTATATCACAGAGAAATGATAAAAGCTTGAGGTGATGATCCCCCATTTACCCTGATGGGATCATTGAACATTATATGCCTGTATCAAAATACCTCATGCACTTCATAAATATATATACCTACTACATACTCCTAAAAATTACGAATAAAAGAATCATTAAAGGGTTGGGCATGGTGGCCTACACCTGTAATCCCAGCACTTTGGGAGGCCAAGGCAGGCGAATCACTTGAGATCAGGAGATTGAGACCAGCCTGGCCGACACAGTGAAACCCCACCTCTACTAAAAATACAAAAATTGGCTGAGCATGATGGCAGGCACCTGTAATCCCAGGTACTTGGGAGGCTGGGGCAGAAAAATTGCTTGAACTCAGGAGGCGGAGGTTGCAGTGAGCCGAGATCATACCAATGCACTCCAGCCTGGGTGACAGAGTGAGGATCCATGTCAAAAAAAAAAAAAAAAAATCACACAGGAAGTGGCAATGTCTAAGGAAACTGGAGTAGTGGAGAGATGTGGGCTTTGGACTCAGACAAATACAGACTGAGTTTATCACCTTCCTCCAAATCTATCCTATTTTCTGTGTTCCTCAACACAGAGACTGGCACCACCAAACACTTAGATGCCCAAGCTTGCACCTGGAAAGACATGCTTGGCTCCTCCCTTTACTGTCAGAGTTCCTAAATGTTTACTATATGTGGGAACTACACTAAAACCTTTACAGGGATTTGCTTTTAGTTCTTTTGATGACCTTACAAGGTAAGTACTAATAGTATCCCCATTTTGACCCCATTTTTACTGCCATTTTGCAAATGAGAAAAGTTACATTTTCAAAAGGTTATAATAATGCCTTGTATAATGTCACAAGCAATTCAATGTCCAATGTCTCTGGTGTCAGGAAACAACAGGGCACAGATTCCTGGTGGTTACAGAATCTATCCTCATGATCATTACTGCATACCAGTCCCTGAAAGTCTTTTGGTTTTACTTCCCAAATACCTCAGCATTGACCTTGGCTTAGGCTGCTATGAGTTCTCCCATATGGCAGCCTCTCAACCAGCATGACCTTTTAGAATCCATTCTTCATCCCATAGCCAGAATGTGATCACATCACTCCCCTGATAAATCTTCACAGGGTTTACAATATCTGAACTACTCAGTCTTCAGTTTACTCCTCCCCAGTCACCTTGGGCACACTCCCACAGCAGTTCTAGTCACTCTGAAAGCCTCCTAAAACATCAGGCTTAAGATAACTCTTCTGTTCACCCTCCTACATTTTCCCCTTCACCTCGCTAACTCCTATAAAGAGACTGGGCAATTTATAAAGAACAGAGTTTAACTGGCTCACAGTGCTGCAGACTATACAAGCATAGCACCAACATCTACTCAGCTCCTGGTGAGGGCTTCAGGAACCTCTGGTTATGACAGAAGGCAAAGTGGGAGTAGTATCACATGGTGACAGTGGGAGCAGTAGCTTATCTGCTTACTTTTTGGCTGGGCAAGGTGTCTCAGGCCTGTAATCTTAGCCCTTTGGGAGGCCGAGATGGGAAAACTGCTTGAGTCCCGGAATTCAAGACCATCCTGGGCAACACAGTGAGATCCTATCCCTAATTAAAGAAAAAAAAATAATAATAAAGAAAACCCCTCCACTAGACTGACAGGAAGGATCTATGTGCCTCACCCTCCCATCCTCAAAGCCTAGCCTGGTACCATTATAGTTATTCAGTAAGCACAGAAAGGGTGAATTAATCTTAGCTCCACTACTATTTAGTTATTTGCAAATAGCTACTAAGTCAATTTCAGAAACTGTAAAATAGAACAACTGTAAAAATTAGAACAAATATGCAGACTGAGTACATACACTGGCCTCCCTTTCCTGCCCTAATTCCTGAAAAAGACAAAAAAAAATTAAATTAAATTAAATTGGAATAATAACCAGGAAACTTAACTGACATAATATATTTAAAGTTCCTAGTACTCTAGAAGTATTATGCAAAATTGGTAACAAACGATAAGACTGGGAAGGGGATCACAGGCCAGGGGCTATGGGTAACTTTAGTATCCTTCATAACCCTTGGACACGTATGGGCTTCTAAAAAAAAAAAACCCACATAAATTAAAAAAGAAAGCTGTGCCCAGCACACACTGGGCATTTAACAAAGGTGAGTTTCTTCATAGGTAACAAACACAGTACAGCACCAATACCAGGACTGAAACACGGGACTCCAAGTCTTTGCAGTCTTTCTATGGAGCAGTGATTGTTTTAGATAAAATGACAGCCCAGACAAGTAGCACCCTCAGCAACCCCTTCCACACTCTGTATTTGTCATCTGTGTACTTGTGATGAAAGGTGATTTGCTAGGTTAATGACAGCAGTCATCACGCATGTTTGTATTATAGAATGGACAAGTTTGCCATATACTAGCAAGAATAAGCATATGAATCCTATTGGCATGGATAAAATGTGCCCCACGTTAAAACATGAACACTGTACAAACAATATGCAAATGTTATGAACATTGTCTGTCTCAGAATGGCAGGCTGGCTCAATGCAGAGATTCTGGGTTTTGGAGAAATTCTAAAAACCTTGCTTTTAAATCCCAGTTCAGTCTTACTAATTCGGTGACCTTAGGTAAGTTAACCTCTCTGAGTCTTATTTAATTATTTATTTATTTTTCAGATTCAACATGGTTGTAATAATATTACAGCAGAATTGTTTGGGAAGATTAAATGAGACCATGAATGTGAAGCATGTAGCAAATAGTAAGCACTAAGAAATAACAACTACCATGATTCTTTGACTTTTAAAAAGCAGCTTTTCTTGACTTTACTCTGGAAACAACAACAAAAATATGAAGTATCACACACATCCTCATTGGCAAATGGATTTTTCCGTCTATGAAATAAAAAGTAGGATCAGTTCTCCTTTGACTATAGGGGCCAAAAATCAGTTGAAGAAATTTTGGTTTTGACTATTGCTTATCAGAATGGCCATTGCATTTCTGAGACTGCAAAGCTGTTGGTTCTGTCTTGTTCTGAGACTGGCCACATGCCCACACAGTCCAGGACCACTCAAATAGCTACCTGAGTTGCCCTTCCTGAAGTCAGCTCTGCCAGGAAGGCATCAGTTGTGGGGATTCTTGCTTTGGCACATAAAATTGGGGTTAAGGATGTAGAAAGTGTTAACATTTACTATGACGTTAATTACCTGCTTATATTGTTACTCTCCACCCCACATACAGTCCACTCTAAGTCCAAATCTACCCATATCTCCCTCTACAGAAAGAAGGCTGAACATAAAATCTCCTACCAAAATAGATACTGAATGTGCATGTCTTCTCATTATGGAGATTTTAGTCATTCTGAGGTTTCTCCCTTGAGAGTCGCCAGGATGCAAGCTGAAATGAATCAATATAAGGACTTGTGTTTGGTAGTCTCTGGTGTTGTAAAGGAGTATGTCATAAAGTGGGAGCCTGGATTTCAGAGTCCATCTGGAGCACACATGTTGTTTACATCTATAACGACATAAAAGGTGATGAACAACCCAAGAGGGTTTTGCCAACAAACAGAAACATTTACCACACAACAGTTATGATGGCCAAAATACTAAAACCTAGTTAGAAATTAAATGAACACATTTATAAAGCTATTCTCAGGCACATTACTTTATCTTACAGTTCTTGGATTTGAGATTCTGGCACAGAAAATCTAATTTTTCAGAAAAAAAAATATTAAGTTAAGAATATCTCCTCCTGCCCTCATTTTGGTTTGGATGTTTTGTATCCTCCAAATCTCATGTCGAAATGTGACCTCCAGTGTTGGAGGTGGGTCTCTCAGGAGGTGTTTGGGTCATGGGGGTGGATCCTTCATAAATGGGTTGGTGCTGTCCTCAACATAATGAGTGAGTTCTCACTCCATGAGTTCACATGAGATCTGGTTGTTTAAAATGAGCCTAGCAATTCCTCACTGTCTCTCTTGCTCCCTCTCTTGCCATGTGACACACCAGCTCCCCTTCACCTTCTGCCATGATTGTAAGCTTCATGAGGCCCCACAGAAGCAGATGCTGGCCCATGCTTCTCATCCAGCCTGTAGAATCATGAGTCAAAATAAACCTCTTTTCCCTATAAATTGCCAAGCTTTGAGTTTTCCTTTATAGCAACACAAGAATGGACTAATAGACCTCTGAGACGGACTTTCCCTTTGTCATCCAGGCTGGAGTGCATGGGCATGATCATGGCTCATTGCAGGACTTCTGTGCTCAAGCAATCCTCCTGATTCAGCCTCCCAAAGAGCTGAGATTCCAGGCATGAGCCACCATGCCTGGCCAAGAGTATCTTTTTAAAAATACTGATTAAAGACAGCTGACTGAATAAGTAGCTGTATTAAAATAAAAATAAAAGAATTTTAACAAACTAAAATGGGGAGAAAATAATGACAGCAACAAAATTTTAAGAGCTAAAAGGTAGGATACTTAGTACATCACTTAAACTGAGAAGACTAAATTTTAAATCAGCACAGGGGAAACCAAGAAGCGAGCCAGTTCCCAAGATAGGCTATCCCAAAAGCCTCCCTCCCAAATGCAGTTTAGTGACTGCTGCAGAAGATATAAGAGAGGGTCTGTAAGCCAGAACTAGGCATGACAAAGGGTGGGAATACTATGCTGAAAGCAGACAAATTTGAAAAAAGGTTTATATAATGAAGCTCTATTCTCAGTCCAAATTCAACCTCCAGAACAGAGGCAGCCAGCATAAGAAACCATTCTAGGAAGGAGAGTACACATTTACCTTTTAGAAAACTTGCTCAGGCCAAGAAAAAAGACCTAAAGACGAGGATGTTCCCCTCCCATAGAAAAGGCCGAGACTGATCATTCTAAAGACAAAAGGCAACAAGCTTCATTGATGGCACAGACATGTCCATTAGCTCTAAAATATAAGTGAAAGGCCAGAATTGTCAGACATCTGATAAAAGCCTCTACCAGAGAAGACAAAGACGGAACACACAAACGGGTGGGGGGGAAAAACTAGAGAGGAAACAGTCTTGAGAATATGGAGGGAAATAAAAGCTTTTAAGAAAAGCTAATAATATCTTCAGAGAAGTAAAAAGACGTTATAAGAATAGGATAATATAAAGAGAACAAAAAAGAACTGTAGAAATTTAAAATAAAATAATAAAAATTAAAACTTGGATGGTTTGAATAATAAAGTTAAGAAACTCTCTAGGAAAATAAAGCTAAAAGACACAGAGAAGGACAATAGGAAAGAAAAGATAAGACAATCAGAGGATCAATCTACAAGGTCCGATATTCTAACAAACAGGAGTTCCAGAAAGAGAGAAAGAGAACAGAAAAATTGATGGGGAAGAACTCATAATAAATCAATAATTCAAGATTTCAAAACCAAAGGATATGAGCTGCCAGATTGACAGGGCCCAAAAATTACCTAAACAATGGATGAAAATAGACCATTGTGAAATGTCAGACCTTATAGGTAGGAGAAAATTCAACAAGCTTTCAAAGGGAAAAAGCAGACACCAAGACCAGGAATTAAATGTCAGAAGACAATATGAGATAGTAATCATGAACTTGTATAAGAGACAAGATGCCATTTCAATTTCTACATAATAAAGTGAAACAGTAGGTAGACATTTAAAATAATGCTTAGAGTGAGAAACCCTAATTCCAAACCTTAATTCCAAAACATATATCTGTTGGACAAGAAATTAAAAGCAAATGCTATGTTTTGGAGTTGGATTGCAAAATAGATTATAGCAGGGATTTCTTCTTAATCCTTATATATCAACAAAACCACAGTAGGAATAGCTAACTTAGACAACTAATCATTAAGCACTTCAAACAGATATTAGCTTGTGTACTCCTCACGTCAATTCCAACTGGCAAAAATAATTATCACAGTTTTTGTTTGTTTGTTTGTTTGTTTGAGATAGAGCCTCACTCTGTTGTCACACTCAGGAGTGCAGTGGTCTGATCTCAGCTCACTGCAATCTCCGCATCCTGGGTTAAAGTGATTCTCCTGCCTCAGCCTCCAAGTAGCTGGGACTATAGGTGTGCAACACCACACTCAGCTAATTTTTATATTTTTACTAGAGACGGGGTTTCACCATGTTGGCCAGGTGAACTCTTGACCTCGTGATCCGCATGGCTTACCCTCCCAAAGTGCTGGGATTATCACATCACTCAGACAATTATCATAATTTTAAAGATTAAGTTTTGCTAATTAAGTAATTTTCTCAAGGTTTCATATAGTTGGGTATGAGGAGGAGCTAGAATTCAAACTCCAAAATCTGTTCATTTAACTACTATGTCACACAGCCTTGAAAAATAATGTTCTGGCCGAGAGGCTCATTTCTGTAATCCCAACACTTTGGGAGGCCGAGGCAGGTAAATTGCTTGAATCCAGGTGTGTGAGACCAGCCTGGGCAATATCTGAAACTGCCTCTACAAAAAATACAAAAATTAGCCAGGTGTGGTGGCATGTGCCTGTAGTCCCAGTTACTAGGGATAGGGGACTAAGTGGGGAGGATTGCTTGGGCCTGGGAGGTCAAGGCTGCAGTGAGCTGAGATCACACTATGTACCACTGCACTCAAGCCTGTGTGACAGAGAGAGACCCTGTCTCAAAAAAAAAAAAAAAAAAGAATGTTCACATTTAAATATTTGTAAACCTTAATATTTCTACTACTAACACTGACTTCTTTTTTTTTTTTTTTTTTGAGATGAAGTTTTCCTGTTGCCCAGGCTGGAGTACAATGCTTGATCGCAGCTCACTGCAGCCTCTGCCTTCCTGTGGAGTGATTCTCCAGCCTCCCAAGTAGCTGGGATTACAGGCATGTGCCACCACGCCCAGCTAATTTTGTATTTTTAGTAGAGATGGGGTTTCTCCATGTTGATCAGGCTGATCTTGAACTCCTGACCTCAGGTGATCTGCCCGCCTTGGCCTCCCAAAGTGCTGGAATTACAGGTATGAGCCACTGCACCCAGCCAACACGGACTTCTTAGAGATAGCAGAAAAAGTTGTATCAGAACTCTATTTTATATCTTTATATTTTGAGTGAGAGGGAACAAGGAGAAATAAGGGAGATCACCTTAATATTATTATAAAGTAAAACACTATTTTATGAATTTTTTAGAATAGAATATCTTGCTGAGCTGGCAGGACTTCTAGGAAACCTTTTAAGGAAAGGGAAGTCTCAATGATACGTATCCAAAACAAAGCAGCAATATTTCAGTTTTAGCTGGCCTACCACTCAGTTGCTCGGTGGTGTTAGTGCCAAAACTACAATAAGGTTTTGCACAAGCCTTTTATAAGTTGGCCATTTTTATTTACACAAACCACCTCCCAACCCCAATACTGAATTTTCCATATTAATGTGCTTCCATTGTTCTCAGCTGGGCCTACAGTAACTTTAGCCCTCTTCCAGATGTTTCCTGACATCAGCATCCAAGATGTGCTGGCCAGCTGTCTTTAAAATTGCAGGAACTCTGTGTTGTGTGCATTAGTTATGCAAATGGAAAAGCAAGGACAAGGAGCCAATGTAGAGGATAAAAAAGAACTAGGGAAGGAATTGGCCAGGCGTCACTGGCACATGCAGTGTAGAGAGAAAGCCAAGACAGCAAGCTGTCTTTGATCAAAGCCCATAGCAACCTTCACCACCACTCCCCATGCAGAAGGGTTAGTGTCCTCAGTTCCCAGGCCAGGCCTGGGTTTCTGGAAGCTTCCTCAGTCTGTTTTGGTGATTTAACAGAGACACACTGAATAATCACAGATTTATCAACTATTTAACCAATTTCTCCTTTGCTTCCCTTTGTCAAGTAAGAAATATCTTCATAAACGAGAACAATTCCCCAAAGTGTAGTCCTCATTAAATTAATAGATTTTTTTTTTGAGGCAGAGTTTTGCTCTTGTTGCACAAGCTAGATTGCAATGGCATGATCTGAGTTCACTGCAACCTCCGCCTCCTGGGTTCAAGTGATTCTCTTGCCTCAGCCTCCAGAATAGCTGGGATTACAGGTGCCTGTCACCATGTCCAGCTATTTTTTTTTTTTTTTTTTTTTTTGTATTTTTAGTAGAGATGGGGTTTCACCATGTTGGCCAGGCTGGTCTCGATCTCCTGTCCTCAAGTGATTCACCTACCTCAGCCTCCCAAAGTGCCTCCCAAAGTGCTGGGATTACATCCATGAGCCACCGCGCCTAGCCAAATTAATAGATGTATTATTTTTAAAAAATGGCAGGGCACTCAGGTAAGTTTAGGAAAACCCAGGTTTAAGAAAATTAAGCAATTCTCTTTCCCAGTGCACTCTCAAGGCCTCTGATATATTCGTGTGCACTGTGAATATCAAAGGGAATCATTTCGCAGAGGACTCAAAGGAAATGCTGCACTAGAGGCAATGTAGGTTCTCAGCGCCAATCACCCTTTCAGGCGGCAAACTGATTGCGAATTGAATATGTTTGCGTGTCCCCAAACTTAATGTGTCTCTTACTGAACTCACAGTTGTCTCTAACGCCTGCTCAGGTTCCAGCTTTCCCTTCCTGGGTTATGGCCATACCAATACTGTTCTCCTAAACTAGAATTATGATAATGATCCACTGCCTGATTCCTTTGTCCTAACCAATACCCTCTCTTGTCTAATCAGTCCTGCAGTAAAGGGCTACTGCTTTGTCTTCCTAGCCTCAGATCTGTACCCCAGCTCATGACTGGACATTTCTACTTGGTGCACTATAGAACACTGTACCTGGACATGTAAGTGACTGAGTTCATGTCTTCCTCACCCAACAGGCATTTTTCCCCTAACTCTTTCTCTCTATTAGTCTCAATAAGGCAGACTCACTATGGTCTCAATATGGCTGACAAAAATTTTTTTCTTGTTGGTTTTCTGTTTGTTGGTTGGTTGGTTTTGTTTGCATGTTGGTTTTTTAGTTGTGGTAAAATGTACTTAATGTAACATTTATTATCTTAACCATTTTGAAGTGTACAGTTCAGTAGTACTAAGTGCATTCACACTGTTGTACAACCAGTCTTCAGATCTCTTTTCATCTTGAAAAACTGAAACTCTATGCCCATTAAACAACAATCCCCCATCTCCCCTCAACCCCCACCGCTGCCCTGCTTCTGGCAGCCACCATTCTACTTTCTCTTTCTATGCATTTGACCACTCTAGGTACCTAATATAAATGGGAACACACAGTATTTGTCTTTTTGTAACTGGCTTACTTCACTTAATATGACCTCAAGTTTCATCCATATTGTAGTATGTGTCAGAACTTCTTTCCTTTTTAAGGCAGAATAATATTCCATTTTAAGCATATGCCATATTTTGTTTATCCATTTGTCTGTTGATGGACACTTAGGTTGATTTCATATCTTGAGTATTGTGAATAGTGCTGCAGTGAATATGAGAGTGCAGATATCTTTATGAGATCCTGATTCTAATTCTTTTGGAAATACACTCAGAAGTGGGATTTCAGGATTATACTGCAGTTCTATTTTTAATTTGTTGAAGAATCTCCATACTGTTTTCCATAACTGTTGTACCATTTTATATTCTCACCAATATTGTACTAGTGTTCCAGTTTCTTCACAACCTCACCAACACTTATCTTTTTATTTGTTTTTTTTTTATATTTTATTTCCTTTTTCTTGAGGCAGGTTCTCACTCTGCTGCCCATTGCAACCTCTGCCTCCTGGGCTCAAGTGATTCTCCCAACCCAGCCTCCTGAGTGCTGGGACTACAGACATATGCCACCATGCCTGGGTAATTTTTGTATTTTTTATAGAGATGGGGCTTTGCCATGTTGCCCAGGCTGGTCTCAAATTTCTGGGTTCAAGCTATCTGCCTACCTTGGCTTTCCAAAGTGCTGGGATTACAGGTGTGAGGCATCATGCCCAGTCTTTTTATTTATTTATTTTTTTAAATAATAATAACCATCCTGGCCAGGGGTGATGTCTCATAGTCTCAGCATTTTGGGAGGCCAAGGAGGTCAGGAGATCGAGACCATCCTAGCCAACGTGGTGAAATCCCATCTCTTAAAAATACAAAAAAGAGCTGGGCGTGGTGGCATGTACCAGTAGTCCCAGCTACTTGGGAAGCTAAGGCAGGAGAACTTGGGAGGTGAAAGTTGCAGTAAGCCAAGATCACGCCACTGCACTGTAGCGTGGCAACAGATGGAGATTCTGTCTCAAAAAATAAAAAATAACAGTAACAATAATAATAACCATGCTAACTGGTGTGATGTGTTATCTCATTGTGGTTTTGATTTGTATTAATATTTCCCTGTTGATCAGTGATTTTGGGTATCTTTTTATGTACTTGTTGGCTATTTGTATGTCTCCTTTGGAGAAATTTGTTCAAATTATTTGCCCATTTAAAAATAAGGTTGTTTTGTGGTTGTTGTTATTATTTTACAAGGAACAGAAAACCATTCATGCTAGGTTAAGTAAAGGATTTTTTTTTCTATGATGATAACAGCTGTATCTTTTCTTTGTTTTTTTTTTTTGTTGTTGTTGTTGTTGTTGTTGTTTGTTTTTTTGGAAGGATACACGATGGACTCAAAGAACTAAAAACTCAGCCAGGCATGGTGGCTCACACCTGTAATCACAGCACTTTGGGAGGCCAAGGTGTGTGGATCACCTGAGGTTAGGAGTTCGAGACCAGCCTCATCAACATGGTGAAACCCTGTCTCTACTACAAATACAAAATTAGCCAGGGATAGTGGCATATACCTGTAATCCCAGATACTCAGAAGGCTGAGGTGGGAGAATTGCTTGAACCTGGGAGGCAGAGTTTGCAGTGAGCCCAGATCACACCATTGCACTCCAGCCTGGGCAACAAGAGTGAAACTCTGTCTCAAAAAAAAAAAAAAAAAAAGAAAGAAAAAGACAGTTGGGCATTTGGGAGACCAGACCTGAAAAACTTTAGGAACAGAATGAGGCTGGCTGCTCCCTCAGAGGTCACAAGCCCTTCCACTTAGTTTTGTCAGGGTGTATTTTCCCTATTTTTTTCTCTCTTCTTCCCTCTGCTGATTCTCTTAATGTATGACTCTGAGTGGCCATCAAGGCCCCAACTCTACTGGATCATTCAGTTGTAGTTCGCACCATCAAGTGGCAGCTTATTCCCATGTTTTCAGAACAAATTCCTCAGAGTAAAAGACTGACCTGTTCAGGTCATCTTTTTAACTGGGCTATACAAGCATTGCATCCTTTTGGGTCAGGTGTTTACCCAGGTCCAACAAGACTTAGAGAAGGGCTTTCAGGTCTACACAATGCAGAGCATGACCCTTTAGGACAGGCAGGGGGACATCGTTGCAGTTAATGGCTCTAGGTTGTAAACCATACTGCCTGGGATCAAATTCTCATTTGCCATTTACCAGTTGTGTGATCTAAGGCAGGTAACATCTGTGCTTTGGTTTTCTCATCTGTAAAATAAGTTTAACTATGGTACTTATGGGATTATTGTGAAGATTAGATAAATTGATACCTACAAAACACTTATAAAACATTATCATTATCTCCAACCCCACCTTTTTTTGGTGAAATAGAGTCTCACTGTCTCCCAGGCTGGAGTGCAGTGACTCGGTCTCGGCTCACTGCAACCTCTGCTTCCTGGGTTCAAGAGATTCTCCTGCCTCAACTTTCTGAGTAGCTAGGAATACAGGCACGCACCACCATGCCCAGCTAATTTTTTATATTTTTAGTAGAGACAGGGTTTCACCGTGTTGGTCAGGCTGGTCTCAAACTCCTGACCTCGTGATCTGCCCACCATGGCCTCCCAAAGTGCTGAGATTACAGGAATAAGCCACCTTGCCCAGCCCATTATCCACTTTTAACAAAGGAAGAAATTGAACCGTAAGGAAGTTAACTTGCCCAAGTTCACATACATAGTAGAGTAGAGCCAGCATATAAAGCCAGGTCAAAGCCAAATCTGCTCTCATAACCACTGTGTCAAATTGATTTACTACCAGTTTAGGAAGCTTTCATTGATAAACTCCACCCTAATTGATTATATATTCATTTATGGGCACAGTTAGGAAAAAAGATGGGAAGAGGTGAGGAGGAGGAGACAGAAGTGTAGGGTCTTACACACTTGATTAAAAAAAAAAGGAGGCTGGATGTGGTTGCTCATACCTGTAATCCCAGCACATTGGGAGGCCAAGGTGGGTGATCTACTTGAGCCCAGAAATTCAGGACCAGCCTGGTCACCATAGCAAGAACTTGTCTCTACAAAAGCAAAATTTAAAACAATTATTAAATTGAATTAAAAAAAAGAAAAAGGAAAATTCAGGATCTTGATATCATAGTCAGAAGTATATGAAATCAGTAGTAAAATTATAAATAATTCTATTATTATTATTAGCAAAACCTGTCAGAAGTGATACAAACTTCTGCAGATGCATTTGTTTTGTGAGATACTAGGGGTACTGAAACTTACTTTATTTTATAAAGAACAATCTAACCAGTTTGGGCATATACAACCTGATCACTAGTTTCTCTCTTTGGCAGACCCTATATTGCTATAAAATAAAATTTTGTTTTAAGTATCTTTGCTATAAAATAAAATTATTGGGAACTAAAGGGAGGGAAGGAGTAAGAGAAAACACACAAATTTATCGTTTCTCTAAATCAGATTTTTTTCTACAGCTGTGGCTCTCTCATGATCAGTCTGTGATTTACCCAACATTCTCTCATTCCCGAATTCTTCTTAGACAATTCCAGTGTTGGGGTATATTAATCACACTTTTTGACTTACCTGGGTGTTTTTAGTTGCTGACAAAAACTTATATCAAGAGGAAAACTAAATGTGACCTGCAAAATTAGGGTTGTGTAACCCATCTGCTTATTGTTGAACCTTATGAATAGGAATTTTGAGGATTAGACATTAGTTAGTCTCAGGTCAAAACCAAGAGCTAATTCCTATGGTATAGTAACAATCCAGGCTTTCACACTACTCTAAATCACAACTAAAGTGGCAAAGTAATTTATTGATAAATATTACTCAATTTATTGATAATATTACTCAATTTACTATTAACAAGGGTGGAAAGTATTTGGAACCAATTACACTTCAGGACAACATAAATGTTATCTCATTTAATTCTGAAAATAACTGCAAGAGATAGATATTATGACATTTGCCAAAGTGGAAACTGAGTCAGTTATGACATTTCCTCAAGGGCATGCTGTGAATAAGTAAGGTAAGGAGGCATCTGATCCTCAAGGCTACACTTTTTCTTTCCACCCACAGTGTCTCCTAAACATTTGGTTTCATATCTCCTGCATATGAGAGTGACTACCCTGGTTAGCAAGGAATGTAGGTGGAAAGAAAAGAGAATGCTGGGGAAAGAAAAGCGTCTAACACTTGATTTGCAGGTGAAGGTGGGGTTGAAGGAAGTGAAGTCCAGAACATATTTTTCCATGTACTCAGTATTCATTTAAAAATGTATTTAAGTTAAAATATTTGACTTTAAAAAAACATTTTCACACATAAACTATTAGAAATTCAGGACAGTCTATGCCAATTCTGAAAAAAATAAAATCATAAATTATCTCCCATAATAATGTACATCTTGAATTTTTATTTTATTATTTAATTTATTTTTTATTTTTATTTTTTTGACACAGAGTCTCACTCCCTTGCCCAGGCTGGAGTGCAGTGGTGCAATCTCAGCTCACTACAACCTCCGCCTCCTGGGTTCAAGCGATTCTCCTGCCTCAACTTCCAGAGTAGCTGGGACTACAGGTGTGCGCCACCATGCCAGGCTAATTTTTGTATTTTTAGTAGAGACGGGGTTTCACCATGTTGGCCAGGCTGGTCTCAAACTCCTGACCTCAGGTGATCCACCCACCTTGGCCTTCCAAAGTGCTGGAATTACAGGCATGAGCCAGCGCACCTGGCCTACATATTGAATTTTTAAATCTATCTGTTTATTTAACTTCTCTGAGGCAGTGATAAAATAAGGATCACAGTGATGGCAATAGCAGAGGGTCACAGGCAGTGGTGGCAGGAGCGGCTGCAGAAGCGGCAGTGGCAGCGGTGGGACCCCAGTGCTCCGTATCCCTGAGGCAGCCGGCTTCGCTACCCAACCCTCGTGCAGTTGAATGGGACTCGATCTCAGTCTCAGAGCCTCTGCCGCTCTGGACTCTGGCCCCATGTCGCTGCTCTTGCCGGCCGCCACTGCGGGGAAGGTACGGAGAGGAGGTGGACAGTCTCTGGAGCCTGCCTCTGGAAGGCCCCCAGATCCTGCTGCTTTGGCAGCCGCCGGGATGGTGCCGGGCCGAGTTACCTGCTGGCAGAAGAGCAGTGCAGTTGGGCATGAAGGGGTGGGCAGAGAGGGGCCTCAAGATGGAGCTGGGCCTGGGGTGGGTGTCACGCTTCATGGAGCCAGCCGGAGCCGAGAGCAGGTGGCAGCCTCGACCTTACAGGTGCGGCTGCAGCCGCCCAAGCCACGGCTATGGACTTGGACCCCGGCCTTCCTGTGCAAGTAGGGGGCTGGGAGCAGGAAGGAGCCCCGCCCTCCTGGGCACAGCTACAGATGCCCAGCTGTGGCTGCAGAACCAGGCATCTATGCACTCTCAGGGGCCCAGGAAGGCACCGTTGCCCGCATAGGCTCAGAGGTGTCTGCTCCCAGTGTCTAGCCTCTCCCTACTCCCAGCACCCCCTTCAATCTCAGAGCAAGGATGGGGGCCAAGCCTGGGTGCTGTTGTAGCCTGGGTGGGTGTGTGCAGGCTCAGGGCAGTGCTGACACACCAGGTCCTGCCACCTCTGCCCCCTCTGGACTTTGAGAACTAATAAGCATGGGAGGGAGACCAGGGGATGCTGAGGACAGCCTCGCACTGGCATGCAGGTGCCCCTTGGCTTGAATAGCCTGGGCACCATGAACAGCAGTAGGAAGCAGATAGACCCCTGGGCAGAATGGGGTCCCCATAAAACCCTGTGTTCAAGCCAAGGGGGGCCTGAAGCCTGGGCACCGTGCTGCCAGTCCCACGGACCAGAGTGGGAACGTGTGATGCTTTTCCTTAGGCTCATCCACGGTCACCTATGGACCAATCAGCACACACTTCCTAGCCTCTGAGGCCCATTAAAAATCCCAGAGTCAGACTCGACAGAGAGAATGGAGAGATGACGGGGAGACAAGGGGATGACCAGCTGCAGAGAGGAGCTGAAGAGATGATGAAAGGACTAGGGGCAGAGAGAAGCTACCCTCTCTGCTGAGAGCTGAACACTCGTCAGGACACCCTGGCTATGGAAAGGAGCTGCCCACTGGGGGTCTCTTCTTAGTTGTTCTATTGCTCAATTAAGCTCCTCTTCCCCTTGCTCACCCTCGATTGTCTGTGTACCTCATTCTTCCTGGAGGCAGAACAAGAACTCGGGACCTGTGAGGCTAGAAGAGCTGTAACACAAACAAGGCTGAAACATGCCCCTCGCTCGCTATGTTGTGTGTGAAGAGAAGGAGAGAACAACTGCGGTCCTTCAGGAACCCCAGACCTGGGAGCTCCCTAAGCCAGGACTGTGACTCCATTTTGGGGGCTCTGCAGTTGCAGGCATCTCCAAGCTTCTGGGCGTCACTGCATTCCCTGGTGCCAGCTGGGGAATTTGCTTGTGGTGTGCCTGGTCCAGGGCAGCCTCCAGAGCGCCAGCACCCATGTCAGCACTTGAAACTGCCTGCCCCCTGGCAGCAGCCGGCGTGTTTGACTGTGCACAGTGGCCGGACCCCACGCGGTCTCACACATCCCTTGCTGCTCCACACCTGACTCACAGTCTCCCGTAGAGGTGTGGGATCAGGGGCCAGTAGCCTAAGCCAAGCACAGCCTGCCAGGGCGAGTGGGTGGAACAAACCCAGCGAGCCTGAGCAAAGCTTGGGCAAAGGCACCATCAACCAAAGAGGTTTCCCATCAGAAAAGCGATATCTCAATCCCAAAGATCCCATAACAACAGTACCTCATGCATATATCTCACATAGGAGTTGGGAGACAAGTACAACATAGCACATGTGAATAAAGTGCTCTACAAATACTAATTTCTCTTCCTATTATACTAATTTCAAAAATAGTAAAAATAACAATAACAAAGAGTGGTGGAGATTTCAAAGGCGACTACAACGTATTTAACTGGATAAAATGTTTTGCTTGGTTTGATTTGGGGTGGGGGTTAACTAGGGAGACTCATCAACATTTATGACATTATCTTCCCAAGAAAAATGGTCTCAGGTTTGCCTATAATGAAAACATTGACAAAACACTGAACATGAATTCTCTATTTAGCAAACAGAGAATTCACTATCCAGGGCTATTTGTTTTGGATTCAGAAATTGTTCTGAGCCTGGCACAGTGGCTCATGCCTGTAATCCTGGCACTTTGGGAGACCGAGATGGGCAGATCATCTGAGGTCAGGAGTTTGAGACCAGCCTGGCCAACATGGTGAAACCCTGTCTCTACTAAGAATACAAAAATTAGCCAGGCATGGTGGCCCATACCTGTAGTCCCAGCTACTTGGGAGGCTGAGGCAGGAGAATCGCTGAAACCTGGGAGGCAAAGGTTGCAGTGAGCCAAGATCCAGCCTGGGTGACAAAGCGAGACTGTGTCTCAAAAAAAAAAAAAAAAAAAAAGAGGGGAGAGAGATCCAAGATGGCCGATTAGCAACAGCTCAGGAATGTAGCTCCCAGTGAAAGCGCAGAGAACGAGTGGACGCCGCACTTTCCGACGAATTTTTGTTGCCCACAGACCAGGAGAGTCCCGGCAGAGAAGCCACACAGGTCGCCAGTGCG
>PVKP010015662.1:0-49943 GCA_004027715.1 Plecturocebus donacophilus | reverse complement strand
ACATTTTTCTCAGTATCACATTATACCTATTTTAAAAGTGACCACATAACTGGAAGTAAATCACTCCCCAGCAATTGCATAGCATTTCACAGGTTTAAATAAAATATTGGTTGGCTGCTTATTTGTTATTTTCATCCCCTATTCCTTCCTGTCTCCATTGTTAAAACACAATTATTGGCATAAAAGAGGTTTTTAATACTCATTTTTAGACTGTATTCTAGCCTGGGCAATAAAACAAGAATCCCATTCTCTCTCCCTCTTTCTCTTCCTCTTTCTTTCTCTCTTTCATTCTTTTTTTCTTTCTTTTGAAGTTTCTTTCTCCTTTTCTCTCTTTTTCTAAAATCTCTTCCTCTTTCTTTCTCCCTTTCATTCTTAAAAAAAAAAAAAAAAGAAATGTGTTTGCATAAATTGATTCCTTCTTTCAGGTTTACCTGCCATAATTCACAAGGCTCGTACAAAAATTCAATGCAAAAGTAAGGTCTTAAGGAAAACCATGTGGTTTGTTTCACTTTGGTGTGGTGGTCTAAACCTCTCTATTTATTTGCCAAGAGAACAATGCTTTGTTAGTTTGCTGTTTTTCCAACTACATAATCATGCCCCATTATAGTGGCCTGGGGATGTCTGTGTTCCTTTTTGCTCAATCAGTTTATTGTAGGTAAATGTGTCTGTGTTGTGTGTGTTTCCTTTTATCTACCTTCTTTTTATACATTTTCCAATGTGCAAATCCTGGTAACCACTTGGCACAGGTCTCTGTCGTTAGACACCACTTATCCACATTGGAAGTGAGGACCCCAGCAACGTGGCTCACCTCTTGTTTAAGGTGCTGGAGGCTGGGCTGTTTAAGGTGCTCAGCAGCAATGCACTGCACTGAGCCCTGGATCTTCTGCTCCTCACCTGCCCTCTGAGGCCCTCCCAGGCTGGCTCCCTTCTCCCTCTGAAGCCTTCTCCTCAGTTAGGCTGTTTTCCACCTCCCAACTCAACCTTGGTTGTGCCCGGAGTGAACTCCTCTGTTGTACCCCTCCTCCTGGGCAGGGCTCTACACTGCCATGCCTTTGATCACTTGCCTTCGGGGCCTGGCTGGGAACTGTCCTTATTGGGAGCCTCTCACTGTTCCAGGGACCTAAAGTCCTGGTGCTTTGGTCTGCCTCACCCCTGAGACTTGCAGGTTCATGCCATTGGGTCTGGCCTGAGCCAAGCCTCTTCCAGGTCATTCTTCCTGCCTGATGGACCCTTAAAGCTTCATCTCCTGTTGCTGTCCTGGAGACTCTGATTGTGTTTTTGTGTCTCTGGCCTCACTGCTGATGGCTTCTGGGTCTTTATTCCATTGCAGGCCCTGTCGCCATAGACTGCCCTTGGGTTCTGTATGTTCAACTTTCAACCAGCCTGTACTTTGGCACATTGCATGTTGTGACCCATAAACCATTTTTGGTGTGCTAAGTTCAAAGTTTTGAACAACAGCTGGTGAACAAATATTTTGAGCTATGATTTGCTGGCACTGCTTGCACGTTTGGTTTCTGAAACATTTATTTATTCATTCCAAAATATTTATGAGTGCCTATCGAGAGCCAAGCATTGCTCCAGAGAATAGAAGCCACCACACCTGGTTCCCACCCTCGGGGAGCTTTCAACCCAGCCTCGCCACCTTTAAAATCTTTGTGCCTTAGGGGCTTAAAACCAGGAAGGAGAGATTTTGTGTAAATGAACACACAGATGATTGAATATAGTGGTGGTTTGATTCTAGGACACAAAATACTGCTTCATGCACTTTTGTCACCAATGATGAAAACTTGCCATAAGTGCTTCAGTTGGAATGTATTTTATTGGCGTTACAAATGACCTTAGGGCTGTATTTATAGAATCGTTAAAGGTCTGAAGGAGTTCCTTGAATTTTTTAGTTTTACTTTGCTGCATTTTATTGGGAACATTATTTGCTATAGTGGCATCTGTACACTTGGGGATCCACATAGGCTTTAGGACAAGGACCTCTGTACATAGACATCTACAACACAGAGGTATGTTCATTAGTGTTTGGTTTTTGTGTCATTTTACAACATATTATGCCATGTAAATAATGATCCAAAAAAGAAAGCAGTGAATTTGGAAGTCATCAAGCCCTACCTAGTTGTGGATCATGATTAGGTCCAAACCTTTGCAGATCTAATGTCTATCTTGAAGACTTTTTTTTTTTTTAATTTTTTAGAGACAGTCTTGCTCTGTTGCCCAGCCTAGAGGAGGCTGGGGTGCAGTGGTACAATCACAGCTCACCACAACTTATCTAGGAGTCTTTTAAGTTCTTTACATGAATGACATAATTTTACTGCTAAAATATCCACACAAATAGACACTGTTATTATCTGCCATTTTTAGGCGTCCAAACTGTGACCCAGAAAGGTTAAGTAACGTTCCCAAGATCACACAGGTAATAAGTGGTTGCACCAGGATTCGAACCCAGGCAGCCTTATTCTAGTGCCACCATGTTAGAGCTTCTCCCTTCTTTGGACCTGACATTTCTTAGCTCTAAAGTAAAGGAGTTGGTTTATATAACCTTTAGGGTCTCTTCCAGGCTGACATTCTGTGGTCTCTGACATACTAGCTTGTAGAAAACTGGATGTACCCTCACATGCACATGTTCACACACACCTCCACAGACACAAACTTCAGCCTGGTGGACTCCCTGGAAGGCTTGCATCAGAAATAAATCACGTGAGAGTGCTATGGATGAGGAGAGAATCTCTACACTGTTCTGCAGGCACCTTCAGGGGAGCAACACCTGTCCCTTGTTAACTGGCTACCACATTTTATGATTTATATTGGGAAAAATGGGAAAAAATGACACCTACAATAGAGAACCTTTTTAAAGGGGGATTCTCAGGACACAGCCTAGCAGAGCACAGAATGTCTTCACATCTCAGTTCTTCACAAGAGTAAAGCACCTGGGCCTTGATTGAAAATAAGTTTGATGAAAGCATATCTGAAGTTGGTAGCAGATGGTGGAAAAGTGACAAAGCATTGCTTTTTAAATTAGAAACAAATAATCAACAAATATAAATAGTAGATTATGAATTACAAATTGCTTGTGTTAGATTGTCCAGAATATCAAACACTACATTGATTCTGAAACCTCACTCTAAGATAAGCAATAATGGTGAGATTATAAGAAGGAAATTACAATAATCATAGAAAATAAAATAACATCACCAATAAAAGATGCCAGCACTAAAAGCTCCTGTTGAGGCCTGACTCTGCCAAGCTCCAATCCGAGCGTTCCGTGGGCATTATCTCCCTGCACGGCCTCTGGAAGAAATTTTACTGCCATTTTATACATAGTGAAAACACAGCTTAAGTATGTGACCCAGTGTGGCATTTATTTCCTAGTAGAATCAGGGTTTAAACTGCAGATCTCCAGCACTGAACCCTACTGTTTATCCTGCTGGGAGAAGTTCAAGGTAAAACTTTTCTCAGTCTTTGGGGCCCAAATGCAGAGCTTCAATGCATGAACACAGAACACCGTGGTCCCTGGTCAGCCCCAAATCCCCACTTCCTGAGGTTCACAGAGAGTAACAGATGACCACCGAATACTCACTTCAGAATGGTCATGACACTGCAGAAGACTAGTCCCATTCACTGGTGCTGGAAGACTCCTCAGGACTCAATATGTCAGTGCACAAGGAGCCTAGGGCAGCCTGGGGAGACTCAGGTCAGCAAGTGCCTTCATGTAAGAAGCTGTCCAGCTGCAGTGATGGAATGGGGAAGCCCTAAGTCTCTTTCTTCACATTGTACAGAGAAAGGTACACCAGGGGCACTGAGCAAAATCACCAGGGCTCCTTAGAAGCAGGGAAAACATCCTCCTGCGCATTCTGCAGTCTCTGTGAGGGAGAGCACTGCAAGGCCGATGTCGCCAGGCTGCCTGTGTGGGGGTGTATGTGGGCACATGGTTCTGGGCCTGTGTGGGAATATTTTTGTAGAGCTTGACTCTTATTTTCAGATCATTCATGTCCTGGGCTGTGTGGGAGCCAGTGGAAGGCAAGGAAGGAAGGGATGTGGTACGAGGCCCGCCTGGCTTCCACCCCTCTCCCTGGGTCTGCAGAGGCTGCAACTCCATCAGGCCATCACCTGCACCGCAGCTGGGTGTGCCAGGCGGGGAGGTGAGCAGGTGACCTGTGCTCATTTCTGTTTCGGAGCCCTGACTTCCTCCTCTAAGGTCATGGCAAAGTGCCCTTCATTCAGTGCCTGGCATAACGTATTTGGCGGAATGATAAATGACTGAGTAAATAATAGGGATAAAGAAAGAGTTCCAGCAAGCTGATGCTCGGTAGGATGAAGCTGGAAAGGGGGCTGCTGTCATGAGGAAAGTCTGATAGGGAAGCCGCAGTGCACCGAGGTGTGGAGAGACCAAGCCTCAGCATCCCAGGACAGCGTGGCACACTGGAGAGAGCCCTGGTGGTTGTTCCATCCAGTCCCAGCCCTGCCCTGCCTGGGAGTCCTCAGGGTTCCACGAGTCTCCATAGGTGTCTGGTAGCCTTCACATATCAGAAGGCACCCTGGGCTACCCCTCATCTCTGCTTCCCTATATTTTGTAGACGTTTTTCTTCTGAGGTGCTGCCCACCCTACCTGTTGTTTCCCTAAGTGCTGTTTGTAGAATTAAAAGATACCGTGGACACTTAGAGGAGGCAGAAATGCAAGTATTCCTACAAACTGGGTCACCTACAAGAAAAAAACATGCCCTCAGAGTACAGGAAAGCCAGCTTGGGGGCTGGGGCTGGGGCTGGTGGGTGGGAGTCCTTGCTGCACCTGCAGCCTTGGGCCCTGCCGCACCTACGTGGGGGTCACCGACTTCTTAGATCTAAGCCTAGGCTCCAACCCAAGGGCTTTCCCATGCTTCTGATGCTCATTACACACCAGATACATAACTTCCCCCAGGAGGAGCTCTGTTTCAAACGTGAATTTCTGTTGTGATGAACCAGTTGCCATTTATCTAAGTATTACTGAATTAATAGCAATTTTTGGCCAATATATATTTCTCTGATTCATTCCATTATTGTACTGTTCCTTTGGTCACTGAACATTCATGATTATGGAATAAGTAGCTCAGTGCACATATCACATGGGCTCACACTGTGGGAGGTTGGAGCTGCCGGGGAGGGAGAAGATTAGACAGACAGAGATAGTGATGTGAGCTTCAGCCCCAAATCCAAAGAAATACTCTGTCTAGCCTAAATAAGGCTTATTCATTGCTACTTGCAAATAAAGAGAGATTCCTGCAAATATATGCTTGTTAAGAAAGAATAAGGCCGGGTGCATTTTCTCATGCCTGTAATCCCAGCACTTTGAGAGGTGAAGGTAGGAGGATCGCTTGAGGCCAGGAGTGAGACCAGCCTAGGCAACCTAGTGAGACCCTGTACCTACAAAAAAAAAAAAAAAAAAAAAAAAAAAACCTGGGTGTGATGGCCTGTGCCTATAGTCCAGCTACTTGGGAGGCTGAGGTGGGAGGATGGCTTGAGTCCAGGAGTTGGAGGCTGCAGTGAGCCATGATCACATCACTGCACTCCAGCCTGGGTGACAGAGTGAGACTTTGCCTCAAAAAACAAAAAAAGCCACCAACAACAACAAATTTAAAACTATTCTTTCTGCTTTCTGGTTATCTCTCTGTGTGTCTCCAGCAACAGATACGCTTTTTCCTCTTCTATCTCAGCAAGCGTTACTCCAGCCTTTCATAGTACAAAGATCACATTAGTGTGGTTGGTTGGGCACAGCTGCCTGGGAACCACAGGTCCAGTGTCCTGTGTCATGTGCTGTGTCAGGTTGTGGGCTGTAGCTGCTTGCTGCTCAACCTTGGTGACGTGCTCTCCAGCAAGCAGAGGCTAAAAGCTGGTGTCGGAAAGGAGAGTGGCTCTGGAGCTGGTAGCAGCTCCCTGGGGCATCTGGTAGGCCCTGGGTTAATCCTAGCAGTCCTCTGAAGCTGGGCACAACTTAACCAGCATTTAGTGAATGACTGCCATACCACCAGTGTCTAGAAGCCTTTACTCTGTCTCATTAATATTGGTGTAATCATAATAAACCACGGCTTCTAGAGAACTCTGAACATTTTTGGCCTTTAGGGGAAACAGGTTCCAATTTTAAGACTATAGAAGGCTGGGCATGGTGGCTTGGCCAGGCATGGTCGCTCACGCCTGTAATCCGAGCACTTTGGGAGGCTGAGGAGTGCAGATTACCTGAAGTCAGGAGTTCAAGACCAGCCTGGCTAACATGGTGAAACTCTGTCTCTACTAAAAATGCAAAAATTAGCTGGGTGTGGTGGTAGGCTCCTGTAATCCCAGCTACTCAGGAAGCTGAGGCAAGAGAATCTCTTGAACCTGGGAGACAGAGGTTGCAGTGAGCCAAGATTGTGCCATTGCACTGCAGTCTGGGTGGCAGAGCGAGATTCTTTCTCAGAAAAAAAAAAAAAAAAAGACTCATTGACTCATTGAACTGCATCTTGAGCATCTTCCAGTACCTGGGAGAGCTGAGTCCACGAGACGCTCATGCTCACTCACTCTCCCTCTGTACTTTTGGCTGCTGACCTCTGGTGTGAATTTTTCTGCAAAAATCCTTGGCTTCTCTCCATGTGTGCACCTGCAGAATTGTAGAAAGCCCTGTTCATTTGGTTCCTTCACACATGTCTTTGTCTCATGGGCAACCTGTGTTCACTGAAATTTTATAATTTCTTTGTATCACATGTATATAATTTTCCCTGTATAAAAAAATTATATGCTTAAAACATCTTCCAGCATTAGGCCAGGTGTGGGGGCTCACACCTGTAATCCCAGTACTTTGGGAGGCCAAGGTGGGCAGATCTCCTGAGGTCAGGAGTTCGAGACCAGCATGACCAATATGATGAAACCCTGTCTCTACCAAAAATACAAAAATTAGCCAGGTAGCATGTGTCTGTAATCCCAGCTACTCTGGAGGCTGAGACAGGAGAATCGCTTGAAGCTGGGAGTCAGAGGTTGCAGTGAGCCAAGATTGCGCCATTGTACTCAAGCCTGGGCAACAAGAGGGAAACTCCATCTAAAAAAAAAAAAATCTTCCAGTGTTTTATTGGCTCCTGATTTGAAGGCAGATATACTGGTTTGTGTGATTTATACAGCTTTAATATTTAATGGCTTAAATTAATACAGACAAATGGGCCCTCTGGTTCAAGATGAAGCCAGAGAAGCAGAGCCTGTGCTGCTTCTTGTCCATCTTCCTCTTCAGCTCGTGCCTCTGTGTGAACGGCTGTTGCAGGAGCACAGATATCAGGTACAAGTGAAAGAAACAAAACTCAGCCCCAAAGTGTGCCGATTTCTCTATTCTCCTCCCCACAGTGCATTCGAGTCCATTTAAGTTAAAGCAACTATTAGCCACCTACTGTGCTAGCCCCTGGAGATGCAAAGATAATGACGTGGGTGAGACAAAGAGCAAAGACAGCAAGGTGATTAGCACTGTGCTGGGGGTAGAGGGTGCACAGGTTGCCATGGAAACATGGAAGCAGTGGTACTCGGTTCTTGAATGGAGTGGGAATACTGGGGAAGGTTTCACAGTCTTGGCGGGGGATTTTTCTGTTTTCGCTTTTTGTTAAAAGGTCAGTAGGCATATGTCAGGCAAGGGAGTAAGGAGCAAGTCATTCTAGGCAGGAGGAACCGTGTACATGAAGGTGCGGTGATGGGAAGCCATGGTATGCCTGAGAGGCATGTTGGCCTCCAGGGGATGTGTAGGATTTAGGAAGGATTCTGGCAGATGCTCAGGACCACATTGCGAAGGCCAAATATGCCTTGCTAATACGGACTGTGTCCTGGAATTGGTGGAATCTATGGAAAGATTTGAGGTCGAGGAGTGACATGACATTTATCATCCAGAAATAGCAGTTTGCTTAATAGAAGAAACTTTCATTCATTCAGCAAATATTTTTGAGAATGTGTGACATGCCAGACACTGTTCTGGGACCCAGGAAAATAACAAAAACAATATTCTGAATATTCCTTGCATTCAGGAAAACTTACATTCTAGCGACTGAAGGCAGTAAATAAAATAAAAGTTAATTATATGATTTATTTGTTTCTGATTTATTTAAAGGTGGTAAGCACTATAAGAAAAAATAAAGCAAGGAACATAGTCCTGACATAGGTGTGAAGAAGGCCCCATTTATCAATAGCAGGCTTTGTTATACTTAAATATAAAGAAAACTTGATTTCATTTATATTTTTATGACTTTGTTTTCAGTGTGCGTTTTGGGACTAAGCTTCTGTATTACATTTGTCTCATTTATGCCAATTATTCTTGCTGTTTTATGCACTTTTCTGCAGAGATAGCATTGAGAAAACCTGGACTGGCTGCAGAGCAGAATGAAAATCTACTGGGGCACTTCCTCCCTCCAGGAATGTGGAGGAGTACAACACGTCTGGGGTCCAGAGGAGAGTCCTGTTCAGAAGCAGGAATGGTTATTCCATTCCCTTCTCTCTTTAATGATGACAGAATGGAATAGAGAAGGGCTGGCTTCAGCAGGAGTGTTCAGGCTGGAGTGAGGACCAGTGTGAGTCTTCCATCCTGGGGTTGGCAATCCTGGGAGGTGGCTGTATTGTTCTCATCCTGTGAGAACAAACCCTGAGGTCGAGGCTGTCACACCTGGGTGACCTGGGTCCAGCGATAGCATCAGTGAATAAGTCCTTGGGGTGGGGCCTGGGTGGTGTTTGAGGTCTGTCTGTTTGGGGAAGGGATGAGAACTGAAGGGAGGCCCAGGTAAGGGGTGAGGGTGATTTGCACCTGTGACAGGGAGGCTGAGATTCGCCAAGGGCAGGACGGTGAAACGCAGCGATCCCGTGGGAAGAGATCTGACGATGGATGGCCCATGGCAGCAGGGTGCGCAGAGCTCCTGAGTGCTGGGCCACACAGATGGAGGCGGCTCTCAACTGGACATGCCCTTGGGGAAGAACTGAACAGAAAGACAGATTCCTTGTTAATTTTGGAAGGTAGGGAATTTTATCAGCCAGTGTTTTGTTGAGAACAATGGGTTTTAAGTCTCTGCTCCTGGTTGTTGATCACATTATTTTGAAGTCTCCTAAGTCTATCAGAAATATTCTCTTTTTGGTTATTGGGGAGACAGACAAAGGAATTTAGGAAATCCTTAACTGGCACATAGTACTATAAAGAAGTTCTTTACGAAAGCCTTGAAATAGGCATGTTCAGGTCAAAAAATATTTTGTCTTTACAGAGCCTGGAATTCTAGCCTGGCATAGGTTGTTGGAAATAGGTAGTTTTTCCCAATAAAGCCGTAACTGGCTAGAACCGAAGGGCAGGCGACAGGTTCCCACTTCTCCCCAGTGGTGGAGCTGGTACTAGGTTAGCCTGGAGCTCAGCCTGCTGCTGAGAACCCAGCAGGCCCACCTGTGCCTCCTCCTACTACAGTCTGGTGTACAGGGGAGTGCATGTGATGGCTTGCTACCCACTTTGACCCCAGCCTCGAGTGTGATCAGTTACAGGAGCCGAAGACCATTCTTTTAAGTACCCAGTTTCCATCTGGAATGAAGAGACAGTTCAATTCACCAGCAGACCTTTCTTGTTTGGGGCCAGGGACATTCTCCTGCAGTAGAACATCCTACCATCCATTAAAGAAGTATGAAGATGCCATCGGAAAATCCTGGTGTGGGTTGGCTGAAGAATACAGGGGCACGGGCGTTTGTGTGTAGCCCATGCCCTTTGAGATCACTGAGGTTTGAGATATCAGCAGCAAGACGTTTTCAAATTTCATAAAGTGAGGGAGGATTCTAGGCAGATGCCATGAGAAGCTCAAGGCAAGAAAGTTGGGCATTTTTTACTCCAATGGGTAAAAAATTAGCAAGCTGTGACCCACATGAGGACAAGGCAGGTGGAGTCCTGACTTATCCCTGGCTCTGAGCTGGTCATAGATATTAGGAAATAAGACAGGTGGAGAATTCAGCACTCACACCCAGTTCTCGGGGTGCCGGAGGCTGGGAGGGAAGGAGCTGGCTGTTTCCTGAATCAATAGTCCAGGGCTTTAGCCAGACAATGGGCTTTTCCCTCCAAAATACACAGTGTTGCACAGAGAGAGAACATTGTGATTTAGGAGCACAGCCAGACGACTGGGTAGGGACAGATGGAAAAAGCCTAGCTATTTATGACCTTGAGGACGGGAGAGAATGATTCCATAATTGAAGACCACTGGTAACTAAAAAAACCAGGTGGCCAATAACTTTAACTCTGCCTTTAAAAATCTTTTACAGTTTGCTAACAATATATTGTTTCCTTCTTTTTTCTCCTTCCTGCTTCATTTTCCGTATATTTATTTCTAGTGAGGATATTTGCTCAGCTAGAGGAAATTTTCTTCACCCTAAGGAACACCCATAGTTAATTGTGATTCCTATAAGAACCTCTCCACAGCCTTTTACATCTGTTCATTGATTTCTTTAGTAATATTGATTGATTGCTTACAATTATAATACTGATTGATTGCTGGCTGTGTTCCACACTCTGGGGATTCATCAGTAAGACCAGGCAGGCATAAATCCCTGCCCTCATGTGGTTTATTTCTAATGGAGAAAAGAAGGCAAGAAACAGTATGTGTATATTTGAATATCATGTTAGATGGAAATATGAATAGGAAAGGAGAGTGAAGCAGGAAAGGAGGTAGGAAGAGCCAGGAGTCTTGGAGGTGAGATGGGGGGTGGAGTGAGGGAGGCCATGGCCATGTTGACATTTGCACGAAGGCCTGATGAAAGTGAGGGAGTTGGCTAAGCAGGCTTTCAGGAAAGCTCTGGGCAGAGGAGCAGCAGGTGTGGGTGAGCTGTGAGTGCAGGGAGCAGTGAGGAGGCTGGGTACCCAGAACCAACCTCGGGAGGGCGAGGGGAGAGCTGTCAGGAGCCACATCAGGGAGGGTCACGTGGAGTTCATTATAAGGACTTGGGGTTTCACTCTGAGTAAA
This sequence comes from Plecturocebus donacophilus, assembly GCA_004027715.1. NCBI lineage: Eukaryota > Metazoa > Chordata > Mammalia > Primates > Pitheciidae > Plecturocebus > Plecturocebus donacophilus. The sequence goes on along the minus strand of PVKP010015662.1, from coordinate 38,988 downwards.
ATGAAAGCTGCTGGAGAGAACTGATCTGACTTGCATCTCAGCAGGAGCATACTGACTGCACTCTTGTGAGTAAACCATGGTGGAAGGACAGGGGAGGAGCTAGGAGATCACCATGGGAAGGGTGACTGTAGTGAGGTGGTGGGAAGGGGTCCATTTCCAGTGTGTTTTGGAGGTGGAGCCAGCAGAGTGTATGAATGGGTTGGGGTGTAAGAGAAAGGAAAGGGTCAAGGATCACTGCAGTGGCGTCTCTATCCCAGGTACAGTTTCTGAGATGGGGAAGGCAGGGGGAGCGAGTTTGGGCGGGGAAATGAGGTATTTGGGCTTGGACATGTAAGCTGAGATTTCTATTACATTCCACAAGGAGATGTTGACCAGGTGACTGGAGGAGTCTGGGGTCTGGGATGAAGTGGAAAGGTCAGGGATAAATGTGGGAGTTGTTAGTATGAGACAGTGACTGCTTGAGATGGCAAGGGAATGGCATATGCAGAAAAGAGAAGGGGGCCAAGGGTGAGCCGGGCACTCCAAGGTTAAGAGGTTAAGGAGGGGAGGAGGAGCTGAGAGGTGTGGAGAGGACTGCAGTGCCAGGTGCGCTGGGACCCAGATGGACAGGGTTCCCTGAGGGAGGGAGCAGAGGGGTCAACTGGTGAGATGAGGCCAAGTTAACTTCATAGGGGTCACTGGGGACTGGTCAGGCGGCGTTGGTGCAGCGATGGGGCCCAAAGTCGGATTCAGATTTCTTAGAGGAGAATCAGAAATCAGATACAGTGAGTACAGAAAACTTGTTTGCAGCATTAAACTGTAGGAGCAGAGAAATGGGCCATGGGGCCCAGAGCATCTTTTTGTAAGACCGGAAGTTAGAGCATGTTTGTCTTCTCATGGGAATGGCCCTGTGGGCTGATAAAATCAGTTTGTGTCAAAATGTCCAGAATTCAGGAATCCATTTTTAAAGTTATCTGTCATTTGAATGTTCATTGGAATAATTCAGAGCAGGCGACAGAAGTACCAAAGAGCTAATTTGGGATTTTCTTTAAAATCCCTGTCTTAAAACTTTATAGAATCACTGATCATAAGAACTGAAAGGACTTTTAGAACATAAGACTTTGAGATGTGAGAATGCAAAAAGGCTTTCAGGCCTTTCAGCCAGAGGATGCACTTGTCCCGTGAACCCTCCAATGGAAGCCTCCCCTGCGTGCCAACCCGTGCCAATGTTCAGGGTTCCTGACCCAGCTCCCACTCCTGCTGCAAACTGCAAGGCCCCACGGGGAGCACCGAAGTTGTTCAGGGGAAAAATGAAAAGCTGCTGGTTTAGTCTAGGCATCTCATTTTATCATAGGAATCTAGAGATGAAGAGTGTTGCCTGAGGATACACAGAATATTGAGTGTAAGAGCTGGAGGGAGGCCAGGGTCCTGGGTCCTGGGTCTCTGGGCTGTGGACTGTCCACTTCCCCCTCGGTGACTGTGGCTGTGCTCCTTGCCCAGGCAGTGATGGGCTCTTGGTGGGTGGATCCATGAATGAACGGTGGACTGAGTGGAGGGAAAGAGTCTCCTGGGCCAGCCTTCACCACGCCTGAGGATAAATGCTGCTGGGCGCTCCTGTGGTCCCTACTTTGAGGCACAGGTTTCTGCTGTCAACACCTGTGTGTCTGCCTCTGTTGATCCTGCCAGGTGGATACGGTCCTTATCACCCACGGACCTCCAGTGCACATGGAAAGCACATCTGTCAGTGGGCAGCGTGGAACTCCTGTTGGGCTTCATGATTGATTCTGCTTTATCTGCAGAGTAAAATCATGTGAGGGTTATGAAAGGTTAGTCTTGATGAAGATACATTGAAAGCTCGGCACAGTTGAGTTTCCATCACATTCACTAAGTATAAACTCTGCAGATTGAGAGCCATGAATGGGTCTCAGCAAGGCGTACAAGGCTCTTCACAACGGGATGCCTTGGCCCCCAAGGTCTACCTACCATGTTGGGGACTGTGAGATCCTGGGACAAGGAAGTTAGGGCCCCCGAGGGTGCCTTTCTGGGTCTTGATCAGGGTGCTGGTTACGTGACTATTTTTTAGTCTTCATAGACTCATTGAGCTGGACTTTCTGATATACACACACATGCATACATACACACATGTTATATTCCAATAAAATATTTTTTTAAAAAAATTAGTGTATCCGTCCTTGAACTCAAAATCCTTTAATGCCTCTGGTCTCACATGGAGTAAAATCCACAGGTTGTCCAGAGGCCCACAGGCTCCATAGGCCCCCCAGCCCCCTCGCTGACCTCACCTTCTCCACTGCCCTCCAGGACGTGCCCCTGCAGAGCAGCACCCCTGCCACTCCATGCTGCTGATGGAGGGGCTCAGTACACATTCCTTGAAAGGAAAGGCAATGTGTCTGGATTAGCATTCACCCTCATGAGGAAGGACTCATGTGTTGGGATTTCTGTTTAGATGATGCCATAGGGAATTAGCTACTTTATTAGTGCCTTTAAAATTACGAATTTTAATGGCTTTAGAGCTCTATAGACATTTAGTTTTCACAGACATTTTTTTTCTGTTAAAATAGGGTTTTTATTGTCCCTGGTTATAAAATCATATATAAAATCCACAAGAAATTTTAAAGTTATCAAAGTGAACCCAGCATCCCCAGAAAAGGCCACTGTGGACATCGTTTCAAACTCTTTTCCCACATGCATTTTATTTATTGATATTTCTGTTCTTCCAAGAGTTTGAAAGAGGGTTCTTGCCTACTTTCAGTACTCTTCTACATAAGAAGTTAGGAAGAATACCTCTTCGTGTCTTACAGACAGAAAACCACAAAAACAAATTCATTCATTCATTGGTTATATGTATATAATTGGTTATAAATATAGACAAGACATACTGTTATCCACTGTTTCAAGCCCTGAAGCACTTTTATGACTTTCAAAATGCTGGGTGGTGTTTTGATGGGAAGTTGGATGATTTGTTCAAGCTGCTCTAAACGGTAATTGTATGTATGCAAGTCCAAAGCCTGAGAGTACTTTGGACTTTTAAGAGCACATTGTATGTTTTTCACTTATGGCTCTCATAGAATTTGAGACTCATTAAAATCATCTTTTCAGCACCATAATGGGAGCGATAAGCTATATCATAAAATGGATTGAGTTTTTAAACATTTTTTATTACTCTCTTTGATGGGAGGCTCTTCTCTGGTAATCGTATTACTTGGGCAGATTTCCTTTTATCATGTCACATTCATCTTTCTGAAGGACAGCTATGGTTTCAGCAGCACCACTTAAGATAGGACTTTTATTAAATGCTTTGGGGGTAACTTAATTCATTACACAGAATATAAACCTTCAAATTAAATTCCCCTTCTTTCCAAGTTTATGACCGGGAACATCAGCCCATCTTTGAGTGAGATCAGAGCATCACCGGTGAGGCCGGTGCCTTTGTACCGAGTTCCAGCTGAACATGGAGCTGGCCTGTGACACCAGGTGAAGCATGAGCGCTGCTGCCATCTCCTGCCTCAGGTTCCCAGCAGGATTAACATTGTTAACACGCTGTGCAGTGTCTCGAAGCTTACTCAACATGTGCACCTTGCACTGCAGGTTTTCACAAGGGAGTCAGTACATGTATCATCCTCACGGCATTCCGATGCCGTCAAAAGCCGACATTTAAGAAGTTTTGCCCTAAGGATCAACTTTTCATTTCTGAAAATTCTCAAAGCTTTATCTTCATAATTAGCTAAAGCACTACTTTCTGGATGCTGTTTTTGGCAACTTTATGGAAACTACTTTATGGAAATGAATGTTTCAGCCTCCCTGAAGGCTGATCTAGGAAATTACAAGATGGGAAGTCCTTTTCACTTTTTGATAAAATTGGTGTGTAAGATAGTCTCCTCCTTGCTGGACAGCACCCTTTAATAAAAAGCGTGACAGATCCCGTTAGGTTTTAGAAATGAGAGAAGTCTGTTTCTGGGTGATTGGAACGCATACCTCGAGGGCCCATGAGGTCCCATCGCCATTCCTTTGGTTTCCTCCTGGCTGTGGTGGCTTGTTTGCTTGGAATTCAGTTTAGAGATAAGTTCTCTTCAGTCAGTTTTCCTCTCCTCTTTCCTCTGCATTTCCTGATTTATGTTTTGTGTTTTTTCTCATTGTTTTCCATCTTCATTGAATTTTACATACATTTATTTATTTATTTAAAGAGTTCAGGGTCTGACTCTGTTGCCTAGGCTGGAGTGCAGTGGCACGATCTAGGCTCACTGCAGCCTCAAACTCCTAGGCTCAAGCCATCCTCTCACCTCAGCCTCTCGAGTAGCTGAGACTATAGGCATGTGCTACCATGCTCGGCTACTTTTCAATTTTTTGTAGAGATGGGGTCTCACCGTGTTGACCAAAATGGTCTTGAGCTCCTGGACTCAAGCTATCCTCCATTCTGGGTTGCCCAAAGTGCTGGAATTACAGGCATGAACCACTACGCCCAGCCTGAATTTTCCTTTTATTATAGGATATCCTATACCTTGCAGGGGAATAGGCAGTGTGTATATAAATCAATAAAAAAAATTATTGTCACCTCTGTACTAGGAAATATAAACTTACATTGGTTATGGTACAATTATTTATGCTAATCTTAGAACTCATTGATTCTTGGCCTACACTTCACTGGTGGCTAGATTTGACCTCTTTGCTATTTACAATGTAAGTACATGGAAAAGGCACCCGTACTAAGATTAGGTTCTAGATTTTAATGTCAGAAATGATGGAGCCAGAATCACTCTCCATTTTCAGGTTTGTGAATGATAGAAGTGTGAACTAAATGAGTCAGTGTTGCTATATGAATTTTAACAGAAATAACTAATGTAGACTACTTTGCCAATTCACAAAAAAGGCTGATTTTACAGCTGAGATGTAATGCTGTATATAGGTCCTTATTTTGTGACTGAGATCGTATCTGTGAAAAGTAAGGCTTTAAAGGAGTGTAGGAGAAATTGAAAACAACTTTTTGTTGCCTGTTAACTAGTAGAATGTTGACTCTACCAAGCAGATTAAATTTAGTCTCTGTGAGGCTTGATTTGTTCTGCTTAAGGTTGAGCATTTATCATTGAATCCTGACTGAGTTTAGGTTTACATTATTCAAATTTGTTTAGCAACTGATTCTTAAAATTTTTTTTAATATAGCTTTTCTGTATATAAGTTTAGAATTCACAGAAAACTTTAAGATATTCCATTTTTCCCCTAGTTTTAGGACTCCTAAAATTCCCTGTTTTTTCAAAGGTGACAAAATATTAGGAAATTCTGTTAATTATTCTTTTCCTTTCCCCTCTTGCACATGGTATAGCCCAACTGGCTGATGTTAGTTTGTACATAACTAGAATGACCTTCAGGACAAAAAAGGGTTTCCTCTCAATCTGATGGAAATCTTGGGTTTTATGTTCCAGTACAGGTAATTCATTTTACAGCTTTGGGTAAGTCAGGCTTTATCCCTGGCCTCCTTCCTCACCTGGGAGGTAAGAGATGGACCATATGTCTAGATCCCTCTCAGCATTAAGATTTGGTGACTCTGGGATAACTCCACAACACCGAAAAACCCATCAGAAGTTTTATGTAGAAATGCAGAGAGGCTAAATACTCCAAATGTAGAGAGGATTGTATTATTGCCAGAAGTATGTACAGCGATTCTAAAGTCTATTGTTGATTCTGGAAGTTGTTTCTGCTAAGTTTTTTTTTTTTTTAATAAGAAATCAAATAGGATATTTTGGCAAAGAGAAATGCCACTTTCTTCACTTAGAAGATCCCAAGTTTTTAAAGAAGAAGAGTGATATAAATCTTATAAATGGTTATAATATGTCTACAGCTCCTTGAGGATATCCCAGTTCCCGAGTGGCTCATTCTGTATTCCAGTCCAATATTATCCATCTCAGGTCACCATGAATTTGTCACCAAAATGTTTCTAATGTTTAACAATCTTTGATTTCCCTCAACTTCTAGCTTGTCAGAAATACTCAACAAGTTCGACAAAGAATAGACAACATATTATAGGACAACATATTTTAAAAATTCTTCCATTGTCTTTCTCTTACTTGAGTTTAGTTCATGGAGGACACTCTCTGGTTCTAGTCTGTCAAAATGTAGTTTAGGGGTCAAAACTACATTGGTTCCAAAGTTTCCAAAATGGCCCACTGACAGAACAATTCTGCGACTGGGCCCTGTAGCCAGCAATTATCCAAATACTTGCTTATTTTAAGAACTTGTATTTTAGTTTGTTCTTTGTAAATTAGCAAATACGAAATAAACATTCCAATAAAACACCATTAACTAAAGAGGAGGCTTGCTATAAGTGAGCTACCTCTTTCTCATTAGACAGTGGATCTCCATCTGCGCTGCCCACTGGAGTCATGCTGGGGGCGCTGGAAACCCACACTGTCTGACTGCACCTCAAACCGGTGAGAGCAGGACCTGGCTGGAACCCTGGCTCTGGCAGTGCTGAAAGATGTCCAGGTGATCCCAATATGCACCTAAGGTGAGGGCCTTTCTTCTAGAGTTATCAGTTTGTTTGAAATACCACAATAACCTCGTTATTAGAGGACCTGAATGCACTGGGCTTTCGGGTGTTAAAGTGTGCTGGAGACAGCCTGGGGGAGGTTGGATGGAGGTGGACGCCTGCCTCTGTCAACACCAGTTTTGTTAACCCTGACAGATATTTACTGCGCTCTGCAGTTCTCATTCCAGCATTAGCATTAATTCTTAGCACTTAATCACATTACAGCAATTTTCTAGTATTTTCTGTATCACACAAAGAAGCCAATAATCTGGTCATTCAGATTCTGGTCATTCTGATGCCAGTGGCCATGTAATGGAAAGACCTTATTCTGATATTGGGCTAATGACTCACTGCTGAGATTTAGATTTTATAAATGTGCGATTTTTTATTTTTTAGAGACAGGGTCTTGCTCTGTCACCTGGGCTTGAGTGCAGTGTTGTGATCATAGCTCACTTCAGCCTTGAACTTCTGGGCACAAGCGATCCTTTGCCTTAGCTTCCTGAGTAGCTGGGAGTACAGGAGTACACCACTGCACTTGGCTAATTTTTAAACTTTTTTGTGAAGACAGGGTCTCTCTTTGTTTCCCGGGCTGGTCTAGAACGCCTGGCCTCAAATGATCCTCCTGCCTCAGCCTCCCAAAGTGCTGGGGGTGCAGGTATGAGTCACTGTACCCAGCTGAATTTGAAAGTCAATAGATTGATGTTATTGCAGTTATCTAAGAATTAAGAGCCAAGCACATTAGTAGCACAAGCCTTGTTAGTACTTCCTGAGTAATGTTGAACCTACTTAAGACAACAAGCCATTTGGGGAACTTTGTTATGCGTGGGGCCATGCCCATTAAAAGTGTGTCTCTCACTTTCCTAAAAGTGGATTTGGAAACTGAGCCAGTGTGGTGAGATAGGGGAAAATGAAATAAAATGGGAAGAATGATATCTGCTCTAATTATTTCACAGGGTTCTTATGAGGCTCAGATCAGATTATTCATTTATTCAACAAATGTGTGATTCACCAAGTGCCTGTCATAGGCTGGGCGGCGCTCTAGACATGAAGAAGATAAAGAAGGGAAACGTGTGGCCTTGGAAGGAGTAGCAAATTAGTCACTGCTTATATTTTTAAAATAATTCATATCATAAGCCCTTTGAAGAGGGCTAGCTCATTCATTTCTGAGTTTCCATGTCTCAGTACCTAGCACGGAGGATGGAAGCGGCTAATATATTGGTTATATGAACGAATGAAAGAATCACAGAATTCATTTCCTTGCAAGTATGTCATGTCTCCCTGCAACAAGGTAAAATGAGTAAAGTGTGGATGTGGTTTCATTTCCTGGCTAGTTTAACTTTCCACACCAACTTAAATATGGTAGCCTCAACTCAGATCCTTTCAAACCACAGCAATGGTGAATTTTTTAGTTAGAGTTGATTCAATTCAGGTTAGTATTCCTTTTTTCCCAATTCCTGTTTTAGCAACACAGGGAGTACCTGTTTTTGGTTAATGTGCTTTTCATGTTTGGTATAAATCCATAGTCCAATATTTCTTTTGGAAGGGAAGATAAATTTTTCCCTTGACATTCCTTTTTTCCATTAAGTTAAAAAATGTTACTTCATAAATGTGATTTCAAACAGCTGGGTTTTAATCTTTCCACCTTATGGAAAGAGAACATTTGGCTTCAGCAGCACCCCCACCACGTGGCCTGGCCTCTCTTGGCACACAGATTTTCTAACCTGGATGGCGCCGCCGGCAAGGTACTAGTGGGTGTGCATTTGTGCTGTGTTCACATGTTATTCTAAACTAGGTCAGCAACTCGGCTGGTTTCTTTTTCTATACTCTTTTAGGAGAATGTGAACAAATGGAGGATTAGAATACCCTTTTCATACAGGTTCACAAAAATACTTTGAGGACTCTCAAGTTGTGTTTCTCTAAAACACGTAAAGGTTATTCTGTTGCGGGCCACAGTTCACCCCTGTGAGGCAGGCTGGGCTGGGCAGCTTCCATAGTTAGCATAGCTGGAAGAGGGCTTGGTGTGCTGATGCCCAGCCTTTTATTTGAATGATGGAAAATTAGAGTTGAAAGGACCTTGGACTTGATCCAGGCCTGCCGCCCTTATTCCAGACAGACAGAACCAAGGCCTGGAAAAAGGAAGAGGCTGTGACAGTCAGCAGTGGTGAGGAACCCAAGACTCCTCCGGAGACTCTGTTTTCCTGCTGTCTACTGAGTGGGCCATGCTGTGTGAATCCTGCCAGCTTCTGTGGTGTCCTAGGGCCAAGCCCACACTCAGAATGCAGGATGACAGTCACTGTTAGATGTAATGGACCCTTCTGTTCCCAAGCGTATATAATTGTGTAACTTCCTTTATTCTCCATTGCTTAAAGTGATAGTAATGTGTTAAGTATGCAAATTTATTTTAAAGGCCTACAAAACTGAATTCCATTTTCAAATATTGATTTGTACAGATTTTAGGGAGCCTGTGTTCAGTGTGGCCTATAGGGATTTGGATATGGGATACGCCCTATTTTTCTAATTCACCAACATGGCCCTTTAGCAGAAAACACGTGATTTTCTCTTGTTTTACATTGTAAATTTACTGCTACCCATGCCTGGTATTATGCCCGATTTTTCTTAGGCATGGGATGAATGAACATCAGAGCGGTGAAATATTTTGTCCAGATTCTCACCACAAGACAGTGGCAAGTGGGAAATAAAATGTCCGAGTGTCCTTCTGTAAGCCAGCACTCCTGAGTTCTGCTGGTCCCCTGCCATGGCTAGCTGCACGGGCTCCCCAATTCTCAGAGGTGTGGAGAACTGCCAAGGATGTTTTCAAGCCAAATAATAGAGCCTCACAGCTATGACTTTCACAGAGCAGGTCGTGGAAAGAAAGAGAGCACCTGTGCTGTTCACGTGGGCAGTGCTGCAGGGTGAGGCATGCATGGCAGGCCTCGACGCCCCTATGGAGTGCAGGAGGGCACCATCCTATGTGTTTCAGACAAGGAAGGTCCTTACCCAGATGGCCCTTCTCTGAGTTTAGTGCCCTGGGCTCTCCAGATAGTCTGAGCTCCCAAACAATCATGGCATGCAAATGGGGGAAAGAAAAACCAACAACAGTCACAGCTCAAGAGCACCAAGCTTGCATTGACTGCTCCATGCTTTATATTGTACTTTTTCAGAGTGCAAATTCACCTGCACCAGCGGTAAATGCTTGTATCTTGGTTCGCTGGTCTGTAACCAACAGAACGACTGTGGGGACAACAGTGATGAAGAGAACTGTCTGCTGGTGACCGAGCACCCGCCTCCGGGCATCTTCAACTGTAAGTCTCTCCTCCCAGCGAGGTGGCACTGTCTGATGTGGTTCTGAAACGGCTAGGAGGTGGGTCACTGGGACATGGGAAGGAGGTTGTTTTCTGGTAAAGGGAAGAGATTTGTGTTTTCACAAAGGAAATGTTTTCTTCTTTTAGGATAGAGGGATGGCATGTTTAAAAGTTAGAAATTCGTTATATTCTCTAAAGTGGTCAGTGGAGCTTTGTTTTGAAATAGGCTTTTGCTACTTATCTGAGCAATGCCTGGATTCCAGGAAATCATATCTTGATTTAGTATTCTTCATACCAACATTATTACTTCAGAAGTAATTTTAAATAAGCAAAGAAAGATATGTGGAAGGTCCATAATTAATCACGAAGATCCATAATTAATCATGCAACTGAAATATGAAAGTAGAAAAATTTACATGCGATCCTTAAAGATTCTGGCCATGTGTTTTTCTATTAGATACGGGATGGAAACAACTTGAGTGGGGTTTGACATGTGTGAATCTCCAAGGCTGAGGCTTTGAGCATTTCTTGAATTTGAAGAAGTGGAATCAGAATTTGAAGTTCATTGGTTTTTGATCTCATAGTTTTTGTGACAAGGAAGGAGAAAGAAGGCAGCTTTGAACACTTGCTAAACTTCTCTTAGGAAACGTGGCTTACTGTTTTCCATGTTTCTCTGGGCTAAGTGAAGGGGGTTGAGGGTGAGGATCTTTTTGCAGTTGCACACCTTGGGAAGAGCGTTGGCCAGGCCGACCTCCTCACATCGCCTTCTTACTGAGATTGTTTTATGATACATTCAGCTTCTCTTCCCAGTTTTACTGACATTATTTTGAGGAGTTATATTTGAGACAGATTTTAAAATTTTTGTTATGGAAATTAGACTACATAAATATCAGTGCTGCAAATGTGAAAATGGGAGGGGATTTTAAAAAAGAAACGATTTTCCCTATTCCTACTGTCTTTTTATATGGGGGGCAAGCTACATATGTCCCCAGTGTAAAAATGACTATGCTCTAGTAAATTTTAAGCCTGCTATTTATGCTTGCTAAATTCAAGAGTCTTATAGTACAGATAGTTTTTCTCAAGTTTTTCTGTTGTATTTCCATTTGCATTTTCTCCTACTGAGCGCTCTTTGAGTCCCATCTCCATCTTTGTGAAGACAGTCCTTGGAGGTTCAGGTTGGGCGTGTGCTTGCCTGGTGTTGGGTCCGTGTGTTGTGTGGTAGTCTCTGCGCAATCTAGCTTGCCTCTCACCTGGAATCCTCTCACCCGGAGTCATCTGGCCCACAGTCGCGGGCTCCCCCGAGGCCCAGGACAGCTCCGGCTCCCTGCAGGCCTGGGATGGCCCAGAGGCACTCACTCTGGGTATCCTACTTAGTGCACAGAACTGGGCTGGGTGCGGGAAGAGGGAGGAGGGCTGCAGTTCAGGACGGGGGACTGGGAGGTAGGTGAGCACCTCCCTGAAGACGAGCAGGCAGCATGCCAGAGGGCCGGGACCCCTGAGGAACCCCGCTTGTCTGCCTTTCCCATGGATGGAGCAATGTCATTTTCATCTCCTGGGCCTCAGTGCCCTCATCTGCACAATGGGGACATAAGAATAGTTATCGGAGCATCACACAGGAGAATCCACAGACAGCACTTAGAGCAGTGATTTTGAGGCAGTAAGCACTCAGATTGCCTCAACTCAGGCTGGGGATCTTAGAAGGAGGTGAGTAAAGGCAGCTCTTACTCTGTTTCCTCTGGACTTGACTAACAGCAGATGCACCATGGTAAGCTGTGTGGACAGTATCAGGACCGTGTGTGCTGCCTTGACTGAATTTAGAGTTCTGGAGACCTGGCCTTTGCTGTGGGGTGCTCCACAGGTTTCCTCTGTGTCTGCAGCTCTTCCTTCTTCCCTTGGGCCCTTTGGCTGAGGGATTCCTTGTTTTCATCCCTTCTTCCTACCCTTCCCTCCTCCCTCGCTCCCTTGCTTGTCAGTATTCTTTCCTGGTTTTAAGGCCTGTCTCCAGATCGCTTTTCCACTCATTTTTGAAAATGTGAGCACTTTAATTCTGCCTAGAAGCCAAGGCAGCAGTTACATCCGTCATTGGCTCAATTTCGCTGTAACAGAGGAGTCTTACGATCCTGTTGGCAAACTCTTGGCCCCCTACTGTTCAGATATAACTAGAACATTTGTCTTTATAGCTAAAATAGGATATTATTTACAATGTATTCTCATCTAAGGAGACTGGAGAGCCAGCCAGGAGACAGAATGACAAAGGGCAGGACCCTGGCTGTGGCTTCAGATTGATCTGGGTTCAAGTTTCCACTTAAGGAAGTGACTGAACTCCTTTCAGCTTAGTTTCTCTCCCTGTGGAATGAACACACTTCCTGCCACATGAGCATCTAAAGAAAAGAACGTCCATGGGAAGCACAGGCTATGTCATCGCATTGCAGTTGCCATCTCCACTCCCCATGTGGCCCTTCCTGGGCGTGCACTGCTGTGACTTTGTATCGTCCATCCGTAATGTCAGGACCATTCTGTACATGGAGCAGGAATTCACAGGTGTCCACGAGTGCACTTGCTCAGCGATCCTGCATGCTTCTCCCTATTCTGTGCCTGGGGAAGGCTGCGACCTAGCCTGTGGCTGCCCGCACTTCCCCCTTCCTCAGACTCCTGAGGGAGCTGGCCTGGTGGTCACCAGGGGACACTCACAGCATGGGTTACCGCTGGACTGTTCTTTGTGACTGGGAGCTCCAGGGCAGGTGGTGGCTTCTCTGTCCTCTGCTGCAGCTCACCTCTGCCAGGTGTGTGGCTTCCCAGGGGAGGAGGCCAGAGGGTGGTCTCATATTGACTAGATATATATTTTCTTCCCTGTATTCTGTCGGGCAGTGAACAGAGATATTTCACTTCCTGTTAATAGCTGTGAAAGAGCCTTAGAGCCTCTCCAGTTGCCAGTGGGTGTTAGTGGACCACACTTTTTATTGGATCATTCATCAACACGTTTCCTACAGCGGACGGACAGCCTGCCTCTCATGGCGTGCTGCTCTGATGGTGCGGTCCCCTTCCTCTTCATCTGGACGGAATCAGAGTATCCCACAAACTCTTGTCTATGAAGTGCCACACTCCAGAAAGGTGGCGCCTCATTCTTCTTCCTGCTCAGGAGCAGGACTGGCTTGTTTGATCTACGTTACTTTGTTCCCACCTGGAGGATACACTCAGTGTTCTGGGATCTCAGGGCACTGAGGTGGAAGCGAGGTGGAACCTTCTGGATTTCCAGATGAGCTAGAATCAGCTGATTTTCCTGTCTATGCCATTAGCTTTGAGTGTGCTCCATGGCTGTGATGTCTTGGCCATATCTCCTATTTGATAGTTGCTAAATTTCAGCATGAATTAAGGTTAGCAAGAAAATGTTACTGTTATTTGTAAAGCCAGCAATGCTAATAATCACAGAAGCTCTGAAAGTTGCTGTAAGTAGCTTTTCCCTTCAAACAAAAATGTGTTTGGAGCCCAGGCTGAGGCACAGTGAGTTTCATCTGCCTCTCATCTCTCCTCACCATGATCAGGTTATCCTTGGACCAAGGCTGCTTTATTCTGCTGAGAGACCAAAGGGTTTTGCATGGATGTGGAAAGCTGGGCTGGAGTGGATTACCTCCTGGGGAAAAGGTTTTCCTGGCTGTATCTTTCTGTGGAGGAGGAAATGTGCTGTCAGCCTAGGTTGCCAGCTTTTTTCACATCTTTTCTCTGGCTGCTCTATCAAAATATTGTACCCCCAAGCACTAAACATACAAATTACACAAATAAAATCATTTATTATTTACACAAATAAAATAATTATACAAAGTATTCCTTATATAAACAAAATTATTTATGAAGTACATTCTCTGGTCATTGTACTAGGCCTTGCGGAAACAAGGAATGAAGGAAAATACAGACCCTGCTATCAAGGTGCTGAGAGTTGCAAGGTGAATTTACACCTGCACAGCCAAAAATAACTAAAATCGAGGCGGGCGGATCACGAGGTCAGAAGTTTGAGACTATTCTGGTCAACATGGTGAAACCCCATCTCTACTAAAATTACAAAAATTAGCTGGGCATGGTGGCGCAGCCTGTAGTCTCAACTACTTGGGAGGCTGAGGCAGGAGAATTGCTTGAACCCAGGAGGCGGAGGTTGCGGTGAGCCAAGATTGCGCCATTGCACTCCAGCCTGGGTAACAAGAGCGAAACTCCGTCTCAGAAAAAAAAAAAAAAACTGAAAATGGGCCCAGGGAGTGAGGGCTGAGCAGGGCCAGGCATTCGGGGGATAGAGAGATTCATCCTGGTTGGGTTAGTGGTCACAGTGGCTTCCTGGAAGAGGTGTGCTGGATGGCAAGAGGAGAGGACAGAGTGCCAAGGCCCAGAAGAGCATGAGCATAGGTTGGCAGTGAGGGTGGTGCTGTCCTGGGACAGAAGGCCATGGCTGGGGCCTGTGTGAGGCATGGCTGAGAAAGTGGATTGGGCCCAGAGAGAGAGAAGCCAGGGTATAAGGCTCCACCTCCTGCCCTGGTCCCAGGATGGGCCGGCTGGCTGCAGGGGGCCTGAGGCTGACATCCTGCTTGGTGGACCTGGCACCTCCCCACTCCTGCCCAGCTGAGCGCGTCCTGTGGTGCTGCGTTTCCAAAGCCTCTTGGCCACATCTTGGTGGGCGACATCAGCATTCCTTCAACTGTCCTGAAGCGATAATTGAGTGACCTGTGCAGCCTGGCAACGCCATGTCCTCTGACAGCCTTGGTGAGCACAGATTCCGAAAGCCAGCGCTGCTAAGAGATTCTCGCCGCTGGACCTTAAGAGTAAGGTCAGCGTTAACAAGAAGCCACAACTTCCCCTTTCAGCTTCAGTGGAATTTCCAGTTAACTGAGAGGATCTGATTCGGGGAAAGCAGGGAGAGAAGCAGCTCCCACTGCTACTGGAGGGTCGGGTGAAGCTGCTTCTCTCTCTGTGGGGACCTCATAAAACTGACTGCAAATTAAATGAACTGGAGCTGACAACGTGTACCCAGTTAAGCCAGGATTGTGACTTCAGGACTTTTTCAGGAGGAAACGTTTTCCTCCCATTGCCATTTAAGTTAATAACAACCAAATAAAATAAAATCCAACTTATTAAAATCTGAGCTGATTATCTTACTTCTGAAACTAGTTCTTCCTACCTTCTTCATTTTTCCCCCAAAGGGACTGGCACCCTACTTGTCACCTGTAGGCACCAATCTATGACTGCCCTCCTTTCCACCTTAAGCCAGCAACTTCCCACCTCCCAAGCATTTTGTTTACTGAGGACTTACTGACCGGGCTTTTAACCACATGGGAAACCTGTGCATAGCCAGGGCTCACAAATGCCAGACATTGCTATTTCTTTTTCCTATAATTATTCCAGTAAACCGTAACCATAAATCTTTATATTAGAGAATGTTCACCAAATGTCCTTTTAGAGTTCATGTTTCTCCAGTTGTCTTATAAATGTGCATTCTGGTCTGTTCTATTTATTGTTTGTTTGCACCAGGATCCAAAGAAGCCCTGGCATTGTGGATCAATGGCTCCTAAAGCATCTCTGACTCTTTAGGTTCTCCCTCCGTATCTATTTCCTCTCCCTCCTCCTCCTCCCCTTTCTCCTCCCTTTTGTGACTTTGGGTGGAGTGGTCTGGCTTGTTTGTTCTGCAGTTTCCGTCCTCTGGGTTTTGCTGGCTGCTTTCCTGTGGAGTCACTGAATGTTCTTCCCAGTCCCATACCATTCCTGCCATGTGGTAGGTAGCACAGAGGTCTGGGAGACTCAGGTGCGAATGCTGTGTGTGTGAAACTACTGCCTTAGTGCAGCGCTTCCATCAGGAGTGCATCGTGTCTACTGGTCTCTCGTGTGATCCCGTCAGGAATTCAGGGTTGCAAAACAGTCACAACTGAATTCTATCCCTTTTTTCTCAAGTAATTAGTGGAGATACTTCTATAAAGAGAAATTCCCCATCATTACCCCAAAATGTATATCATATAGGATCCATTAAGTTAAGGATGAGCATTCCCTGTCACTGTGCACAGATGACCACTGAGATTTCCTCTGTGTGTTACTATGAACTGATGAAACGTGTTTGAGGCATATACTCAACAGTTTAGGAACCTCTCTGCCACACTTGGATAGCCAACTCCCAGGTCTCCTCTGGGATTTGGGGATTGTCAATGACTCCAAACAGGTTAAACTCCAGGTGTGCAGGGTCTAAGCCCTCTCCCCTTCTCTTCCTTATGATATTTCTCAACATTTTCTTTTCTCTAGCTTTCTTTATTGCAAGAATGCAGTATATCATACATATGACATATAAAATATGTGTTAATCGACTGCTTATGTTATAGGTAAGACTTTCAGTCAACAGTAGGCTATTAGTAGTTGTTTTGGGGGAGTTGAAAATTATACAGGAATTTTCCACTGCTTGGAGATCAGTGCCCCAAGCTCCAAATTGTTCAAAGGTCAGCTGGGCATAGTGGACACTGAGAGTGTTGACTGGAGACCGTTGATGCTTTCTCTGCTGCCTCCCAGCACCCTATGACCATGAATGCCAGGTGAACAGTGCCCATGAGGTCTCTGTAGTAGCCTTGATGCCTGCTGCAGTGTCTGGTGCATGTAGCATATGGGGCATGGCCCTGTAAATATTTGCTCAGTGTAGGAATGAATATTATTATTTTAGAAAACTCAAGCCTGACCAGAGGATGAAAAAGGCTTTTGATTGCATGGTCTAGCATGCTGCCAGTGGAACTGTCCATGTGATCCTGGCAGCCTGCATGAAAATACAAAGGAAGAGACTACATAAAGCCCGTGGCCATAAATTGCCTGTCGTTCCCATGAGTATTTAGACTGCTGTAAACACCTGAACCAACCAAAGGAGAAACTACTCTGGTGGAAGCATTTATTCTGGGACCAACAGTATGATAGGCTTTTACTGTGCCTGTGACTGGTCAAGGCTTCCCAGTACTGTAGCCCTAGAGGGACAGACCTTTGGCCTCTGAATATCCGTCTGCTATGTACGAAGAACCAGTTGTGCCAAGCACAGAGGATATGTGGAGCGCTTCTGGCCGGCCCTAAAGACGTGTAAGTATGTGAGTGGGTGTGAGTCTGTGTGTGCATACATTAGATGTGTGAGTATGCCAGAGTGTCTGGGACTATGTGTGGTGTGTGTGCACAAGTATGTGTGTGGATGTGTGAGAATGTGTAGTGCTTGTGTACACAAGTGCATGGGTGTTGAAGAGTGTGTGTGAGTTCGGCATGTGCATGCATAAGTGTGACTTGTGTGGTGAGTGCATATATGAGTGCATGAGTGTGCCGTGGGTGGAATGTATATGCAGCTGTGTGAACATGTGTGTCTGAGCATGTGTGTGAGGGTGAGTCTGTGTGGTGCATTTGTGCATGAGTGTGTGCATGCCTGTGTGTGTGTGAGGGTGAGTGGTGTATTTGTGCATGAATGTGTGCATATATGTGTGCAGGTGAGGGTGTGTGTGGTGCATGTGTGCATGAGAGTGTGTGGTTGTGTGCACGTGTGGGTGGTATGTGTGAGGGTCTCTGGTGCATGTATTCCTGAGTGTGTGCATGCGTGTGTGTGAGGGTGTCTGGTGCATTTGTACATAAGTGTGTGTGTGCATATATGTGTACAGGTGAGGATGTGGTGCATGTGTGCATGAGTGTGTGCATGTCTGTGTGTGTGGGTGTATGTATGTGTGTGTGTGTGTGTGAGGTTGAGTCTCTAGTGCATACGTGCATAAGTGTGTGTGTGTGAGTGAGGGTGAGGCTGTGTGGTGCATGTGTGCATGAGTGTGTCACCTGGAGTCACCACTCACTGCCTGTAGCTTTAGGCAAGTTGTTCAACCTCTATGTACCTTGATTTCCTCATTTATGAGAGGAGCATAATATTGGCATCTCTTTAAAGGGTTGTTCTGAGGATTTACTGAAATAGTACAGGAAAGGCAATTAGAATAATACCTGGCTCAATAAGCATTATCTATTGGAGAGTCCACTGCTTCCCGGGGATGGGAATCAGGTAGGAAGGGAGCTGCGGTTTGCTGAGTGCCTGCTGTTTACAAGCATCATCTCATTTATCTCTCAAAAGCATCCTAGAAAGGGCGTAAGAATGAAGCGCTCAGGGCGGTCAGGTGATTTACTCAAAGTCACACAGCCAGGGTGTGGCGCTGCTGGGGTGTTGAACTCAGGCTGTGGTTTTGTCTTTGGAGGTGCTGTTTCCCCCTCCCATGGTATTTCCAGAAAGATAGGGATTTAGTCATCAGTTCTTAAAAGGCTTGTAGGGCTTGGGCGGTGGGGATCAAACCAACCATCTTCTATTCAGGAGGGCCACAGAGGATGAATGTTTTCAATTGGTACGTAGATGACGATTCTTGGTTTCAGGATGGATTTTCAGATTACAAAAAGTTAACCTAAAAGCCGCTTGTGTCAGGGATCATTGATTCTGTTGATTCCTTGGCGTTTCCTCTGCAAATTGATAAGCTATCCCTTCTTTGGCTGTGTCCCATCCAGGTAGTAATCGCATGACCAGAAGTCAGCTGTCTTCTCTGACCTGCTGTTCTGTCAGGAGGATGGGGATGATGACAGCTGCCCTGGGGAGACGAGAGGCAGCGTGGCTTCGGCATGGGGGCTACTCTATTTCTGCCATCACCCTCCCCGCTTCACCTGTGGGCGCCAAGAGCTCACCTCAGCCAGACATGGGCTTTTAGCCTCTCATCCCTAATTTCCCTCTGACTGTTGCCTGAGTGCCTCGGCCCCTTCAGCATCGCCAGCTGTGCTGGGAGGGGTGGGGCCTGCCTCCGGGGCCCTATGGTACTCAGCAGATTGGACTTGTTCACGTTGCTGACTGCAGGGGGGATGGGACGGGGTCTTCCAGGTTGCGGTATTAGCGTGGAGCGAGGCAGGGGTGAGGGACTCTGCGTTTCCACAGACTTGATTCTGGCTGGCCTCTGTCAAGGCCGGTAGTAGAGGGCATGTTCAATGAATAGGGCTGTTATGCAGAACAGCCTGTGTGCTTTGGACCGGGCTCCCCGCACCTCCCCGCCTTTACTTTAAAAAAAAAGAATCTATGGCGAAGCAATTACTGACTGTGACAGTGACCCAAGGTGGTATTTAAAACAAGTTGTGGAGGGCGATATGCCTCTCTCTGGGCTCGCCACGGGATCAGGTTGCAGGCTGTCACTGGCCAGGCACTTCTGCCCGAATGGTTCTGCGGGATGAGCCCCAGGGAGGCGCTGGCAGCCTTATACCCTCCCCTCCCAGCCCCGCCCCTTGTGTTGGCTGCCTTTGTTTCTCCAAGACTGTTTTCTGATCAATTAAAATCGTGTAGGGTTTTAAATGGTAATTCTGCCTTTTCAAATAAACAAAGGCGGAGAATAAATGGGAGGGTAAATTTTAATAAACCTTAGGCATCATTTCCTCCTGCTGTGACACTAAATTTACTCGGATAAAAACAACCTCTTAGATTTACATTTTGATTTTGTTACTGCTTTCATGTGTGTGGGGCTGTCCCACTTCAGATGAAATTTATCCACTTCTTTAAATATTTAGTAGTCTAGCGTGGATGTTAATGAAAGTCTGGCGGTGCTATTTTGAGAATTGCAACAATGATAGTAATTTTCGGTGTCAGATTCCTGCTTCGCAAAGGGAAAGAGGGATGGGAGAAGGGGGAGGGAAAAATGGTTTCAGTTCTAATAGAGTTTGCCATCCGCTGGGCCGTGCCAGACAGATGGGTCATGAATACTGTCTAGACGCTCTCTGCCTGAGCGAAGCCCTGGTCTCTAAGGACACGCAATGAGACGCCGGCTTAAGTAACTGGGGAAAGTCAGGGCAAGCTCTCCTGTAATCAGATAGAAATCAATGTGATCCTGCTTCCTGGGGGAGGCCGAGGGGCGGCCAGGAGGGTGTAGGGAGAGGGGGTGCTAAGAGAAAAGGCCCTCTGTTACTGATCAATTTTAGGGCTAACTTGACAATTATTAGGCATTAGGGAGAGTGTGAAAGGACAGTTGGAGGATGGTAACGCTATTGATTTAGGTGGTACTGCCCAGAATGCAGAATGATATATTTCAGACCCGGGCTTCAAAGGCCAGAGAGGGGCTAGGGTGAAAAGGAGGATGTCGTCTTGTGTGGTTAAGACAGGAACGCAGCCTGTGGGGTGACCTGTGTTAATTGTGTATATTAACACACTCAGCATTGCTCTTGTTCAAACCACTGGTCTTGACTGTTCATTTAGCCTCTTAATTTGCAAGGGTTTTAGAGGCTCACTGGCTTGCTTACTCTATTTATGAATCTCTGCGAAATTCTCTAAGCCTGGTCTCATTCGGGCAGCTCCACGACTGGCAGAGTGGTAGGAAAGTGGGCAAAAAATTCACCAGCGCCAGCCTGGCTGCACTCGGATGCCTGCGTAGTTGCGATGCTTGTTTTTCTAATTATTTTCAGAGTGGCAGGAATGGAGTTTATGTGACGTCAGAAGTGAGTTTCTGCTCATGAAGACTCTCAGTGTACGTGTGGTGGAAGTCAGGGGAAGGAGATGTTGCGGTAAAGAGGAGACTGGGGGGCAGAGCCTGGGGGACCACTGACAAGGTGGGGTGCAATGCAGCAACTTGCCCTTTGGCTGGGAGTTGCTTTGTTGCTTGGCTTGATGGCCCCTAGTCACGTCTTTGTCTTGAAATAAATTATCCAAAAGGCACTACAGTGAAACCTGGAAGGGACCATCTTTGAGTAACTGCAGAAATAAAGCTGAAGTCTAAAGCTGCCATGAGATGTGTCATGGACGGCAGAGGCGGGTGACCCTCTGAGGGCTGGACTTCTGAATTCACCCTCTGGGCTGGTGCTTCTTTCAGTCATGTCAGCTTTAACATGGGAAAAAGCCAACAACCTCAACTTTGCAATAATCATTTTTTCCCTCCTTCATCCATTTTTATTCTGTCCCAAGAGCTAATTGCAGAAGGAAAAGAAGGTATTTTTTGCTTCTTCCTTCCTAGAAAGAAAAGAGAGATCAAATATAAAAAATATTTTCAAAGTAGACAATTGCTGGAGAGAGAAGAAAGAAATCTTGTTTCAGGAGTTTGCAGTTATGAGCAGCAAGGGAGTCTGTCCTTGTTCCGGACGGCTCCTAGAAAAATTGCCGTGGACCTCTGGAAGGCTCAGTTGTCCTGAGAGGGGTACCTTCGTGCCCTAAACCCTTTGCCTGCTGTTCATGACAGGACCCTCCACTTAGGGCAGAAGCTGTTCATTCCCTGGGATGGCCTGTAGGGAAGGGACATGTGGCAGGGGGCTGGGCTGTGGGCATCAGCACTTCTGCTGCTGGCCATGGGGCCTGGAAGGGGAGCCTCATGCTAGGTGAGAATTCACCACCTCTTGGTTCTGTTAACTTAAAATCTTGGGACTGTAAAGTGCATCTCCCCGTTTCAGAGACTCTGGCAGCTCAGTGGAGTGACCCCCAGACTCACATGTACTTGGAAGAGGAGAATCTTGGATTGCCTGACCTCCTTGAGAAAGGTCCCTGCCTTTCTGCAGGCGTGCACCTATTCTGGAGAGGGCGCCTGAGCCAGGGTGTCTGCTGGGGGTGGCTCTGCCATGGTGCTGTCTCCTTCCTCTTTATCTATCTCTTCATTGTTAGCGGTGATGGACATCTGTTATTTGCTTTATTCTAAAAACTCAGAGAAAAGGGAATTTGAGCTACAACTATGGCCTTTTATCCTTAGATCTCGGGGGAAGGTCAGGTGCAGTTCCAGGTAAGGTATACCACCGCAGGCCCTTGCGTGCCGGCTGTTCTCTCTGTCTGGGTTTGGGTGGGTGGTGGGTTCCAGCCCAGCCAGTCTCTCTGTCATGGGGCCAGGGTGGTAGCTGAGCCAATCAAGGAAAATGATGGACCTTCCATCATGGGATGTATGTCTATGTCTTGACTTCACATGACTTTTCCTGGAAGGACAGCCAAAGGAACACACTATCAACAGAGTTCCCTCTTCCATTTATGTAGCCTTTGGGGATAGAAGTGTTGTCTCTTCCTTGGTGAGAGGGGTTGGCAGGAACCCAAAATTTTAAATGCCAATCTGACCTTAAAAGGCTGGAGGAGACCCCGCTCTTCCAGGCCTACCTGTGCCTCCCCCTAAAGCCCCATGAGGCTTTGGGAGCCAGCGGCCACTGCCCCCTTTCACTCTTCTGGTTCAGTATCTGCTCTCATGTTAGGAGACATTAACCAGAAATGACAAAACCTGGTGGCCAGTGCAGTTAGCTTCTCCCCCTAAAAAAACACAAGCTCCCAAGACTGATTAGTTTTCAGAAGCTCTTGGAGAAATAGTTGTTGAAAGATAATGTCTGGACAGGGGGCTGGAGGGCATTATAGAGAAAACATGTTTGGGGTAGTCACTTGCAGAAAATTATACCCTGAGTAGTTCAAAACATCCTATCTTTGGGATAGTTCATGGAAGATATTTTTTTCTGAGTATTGTATGTATGAGGGGCATGGGCTTGGCTCTGTGGGCAGGTGCAGGGGCTGCAGGGGATGAGTGACATAGGAGGGTGCAGTATGTGTAAGATGGAAACTTTGCCTCCAGCTTAGTTCTGTCCAGTGCTAAATGGTGGCCTTGAGAAGGCCCATGAAGGCATGGCCCATACCCGCAGTGGCAGTGTGTGGGAGAGAGGGAACATCTTCCTGAGGCTGGATACTTAGGGAGGACACCATCACTGGCCAGCGGGGTCTGGAGAACTCCTGCTCCTCTGGGCAGCCTGACGGGAAGGGTGTGGAGTGCGGTGAGGAGATGGCTCGGCAGGGATGCCACGTAGGCTGGTCATGGAAGCTTGCAGGGAGGTGAGGGCTGACTTTGAGGAGCATCACTAGAAAGGTAGGTGGGGTCATATTCTAGAAAGCCAGGGAGGTCCAGGCCAGATCACTTTCATTCTCTTTCCTAAAGGAAGTCATTGAAGGCTTTCTTAGCAAGAGGGGCTAGGACACAAAGTGGTAGTATAGCTGAAAGGCCCTTAGAGATAACATAGTTTAGTTCTGCACTCAGGAAAGGAAACCCAAACCTGAGAGTTTAAATGACTGTTTCAAGGTCACAAAAACAGTCTTTGGCAGAAGTCCTAATATGTATGCTTCCAGTCTGTATGGGCTACTATAACAAAATGCCATAGACTGTGATATGGTTTGGCTATTTGTCACCTCCAAATCTCATGTTCAGATGTAAGCCCCAGTGCTGGAGGTGGGCCAGGTGGGAGGCGTTTGGGTCATGGGGATGGGATCCCTCATGGCTTGGTGCTGTCCCTGAGGTAGTGAGTGAGTTCTCACAAGGTCTGGTTGTTGAGGTCTTTGGCACCTCCCCCCTCACTCCTTGCTTCTGCTCCCCAGCGTGAGACACCAGCCCCTGTTTACCTCTCATGATGAATGGAAGCTCCCTGAGGCCTCCCTAGAAGCAGATGTCAGCTCTGTGCCTCCTCATATAGCCTGCAGAACCAAGAGCCAATTTTCTTTATAAATTACCCAGTTTCAGGTATTCCTTTATAGCAATGCAAGAATGGCCTAATACAGATGAGATCTCGGCTTATAAACAATTGAGATGTGCAGATCTGGAGGCCGGGAAGTCCAAGGTCAAGGTGCTGCTGCCGGACTCAGTGTCTGGCGAGGGCTTGCATCTAGGCTTACAGACGGTACCTTTTTGCTATGTACTTACGTGGCAGAAGCGGAAGGGAGCTCTCTTAGGTCTCTTTCCCATGGGCACGAATACCAATCCTGAGAGCTCTGCCTTCATGATTGAATGCCTCCCAAAGGCCTTACCTCCTAAGCTCATCACTTGGGGGTTAGGATTTCAACATAGAACGCTGGGGAGGGGAAGAGGACAAAACCTTCAGACCCTAGCAGTGCTTCCCATTTCCTAGGCCAGTTTTCCTTCCACCAGGCCCTGTCCTCACACCACCTTGTCAGGTTAGGCAGTATCAGGGTGGCAGGGGAAAGTCACCCGGAAGGACCCTTCCTTGCAGAATAGGTGGCCTACGGTGAATGTGGCATGTGCCCCTGAGAGTGGGGACTGGGCCTAGCTAGGAAGGCTGTCAGAGGCACAGGTCCCCAGAAGTTGTGCCTTTGGGATTATGTAAAAAAGGGTTTGGAGGAATCCACATGAAAGTCACAGCAGGAGATGAATAGAGAGGAAGTCAGAGTGTGCCCAGCACAGCAGGATCCCGGTGTGGTGTCCCCCTTGTAAGGTTCACTGCAGCTCGTGGCCATCCTCCCTGCTGTTCTGGGAGGATGCAGCCCAGTGCAGGCTAGGTGCTGTAGAGCGGGGTGAGAATGAGTCTGGGGTTATCTCCCCGCAGAAGGATAGCTCAGCAAAGGTGGTGGGTGCACTAGAGACAGAGGAGGACCCCTGGGAGCAAACCTCTGTGGAGGTGGGACCAAGCCTAGAGAGAGGAGATGTGGACAGAAGAACTCCCATGCACAGGCCGAGACTCCTGGAGCTGAAAAGGAGGAAGAAAGCAGAGTCCTTGCTCCTGGGTAGACCTGTTGCCATGAGCCAGCCTGGGGCCGAGGAGTGGGAAGAATACCGACAGAGGAGAAATCTGCAGTCCTGGCAGTCAGCATCTTGGTCATGCTCTGCAACGTTCAAAAGAGCTTTCTGCATGTATGAACTTCTCTCAACAATTCCACCAGGTCCTGTGTTTACTAATTGGTAAGTGCTTTACTTGAGTCATCTCATTTAATTGTTAGAACAACTAGATGTGATAAGAACTCATTGGATGCCTCCTTAGGGTTAAGGAAGTCAGCGGCAGTGAGTCCATCCTCAGCCTGAGGGCTGACCCTCGGCAAGAACCTCCAGGAAGGCCAGAGGCAGCATCTTGGGATGAGTGAGGGGGACCATAGGGGTGCTGCATGGAATGCCTCTTCCCAAGTGCAAATGACCAGGGAGAGAAAGGGCACAGAGATGGGCTTGTGCTCTGCTCAGCATGGGGAGCACTCGGGGGGTGCACGTGAGCGAGTGTGAGGTCACGGGATTTGCATCATGCACAAATGAAACGAAGGAGTCACAAGGAGAGTCGTAGTTCAAAAGATGCAGGGTCCATCATCTTGCCCTCTGAAAACAGATGATGACGGACTTTGTTTTGCGTTGCTCCTGGTGTGCCTGTGGTCGGTGTGCATGTGCTCACATTATGAATATAAGGAGGCCTGTGAACTGGTGTCCTGCTGTGTGTAAACTTGGGGTGTGAGGTTCAAAAGGAGCCAGACCCTTCGTGATGTTTTTCTTGGAGGGCCAGCCCTGAAGCTTGTTTGTGTCATAGATGACAGTTGATTTATGTACTTTTTGTATCACAAGAACGAGTTAAAATCAAGAGTCAGCAGCTCCGTTACTCCGTGGTGACCTTGGTTTATTAACACCTGAGGCCTGGTTTTTCACAGCTGCTGGCAAGGAAGGCAGGTTTGATCCCTGGAGTCACCTGTGATGCAAAGAAAAAAAAACATTCTGAAATAGTGACTTGACTTCTGTTAATAACTTTAATGAAATAAATATTAGATGGAACATTTAGCCAAGAGTGATGTTTCTTTGTAAATAATGTTATTATATTTTCAGGTGTCTGAGAGAGACTTTCATCAGGACATGCCATGTTTTTGAGCTCTGCTGAGATGAGAGCCCCAGTCCCGAGCAGTGCCTACCTGCCCTCTGCAGTGTGCTCGGTGCTCCCCCTGCCTTTCCCTCTGTTGCCCCTCGTTACATTACCTCCCAACCCCATCCCCAGTACTGCTGTGTAATCTGTTCAGTGGGGACAATAATGACGCAATGTGTGATCCAGAGTCTAGCACCTCGTGGCGCCTTGATGGAAATAGAAAGCTGTGATCACAGCATTAAAATATGCTAACAGGCTGCAGGAGCTAATGGGTGCCGCGTTCACACTGCAGATGTTCATTCCGGCGCTGCCGCCGGGTGCGGGGACAGAGCCGGAGGCTGCGCCATGCACACCCAGTGTCTTGTGGTGGTTTTGTTTATTGCAGGGGTATCTCCTAAAGGGGCATCCTGCCTCCTTTATAAGGTGTGCTGTCTTTCTGGCACTGTGATGATATAAGACCCCTTTCTGTCTAACTATTAGATGTACAAGCTGGTGCAGTGTTCACATAGAGGGAATGTTAGCGATGATTACAGAATGCAGTCGTTTGATGAAAATAAATTGGATTTTAACCTGTTTGTGGTTAATGTTTATCTAGTTGGAGTTTCTGAGCACTAGAAAGGGGTTCTAAATGCATTGTCTAAATTTGTGAAAGAATTCCAGTATACCACATTTAAAGGTATGATTTAAGTGCATTATGTTAAGTTGTGAATAATATGGAATTTTGAGTGCCTGGCTTGCAGCGCTGTTTTTCATTCGCTTCCTGGGTCAGCCAGGCAAATGACTCCATTCTCTTCATTATCTTTGCTCTTATTAGTACCCAGGTACCTCATCCCTTAATTTCTTGCTCTCACTTTGTGGAAATCCATTGGATGAAACACACACTCAGTGAGTAGACAGGGCAGCCAGATGCTATCTGCTTCCAGGCGGATGGTGTTTGTCCATACTGAAGGACGCCTGTCTCTGCAGAGAGGGTAGCAGCAGGACATGGCTGGTCCGGGCTGACCATTCACCTGAACCACAGGTCCCAGCATGGGCACAGGTGAGCTGGGGAAGGACCTGACCTGGTCCAGAAGGTGCTGGAGGTCAGAGAGGCATTGTGTTGCCTTGACAGTCCCTGATATATGGGACGTTTTGTGTTGCCTTTGGAGATCAGACCACTCCAAGCCCTCAGGAGCAGCCTTGGTCCTGATGTGTACATTCATCAGGCATCCCACTCGGCTGCGTGCAGTGCTGGATCACCTGTGGTGGGAGCAAGGCTTGCACCCTGGTGGGTGCTCAGTCCATGTTTGTTTAGGGGATGATTGCAACATTGCAAACATAGTCACTGAGCTAGGCAGTCCAAAGCATGTCCCTACAAGGGAAGCGAGGCTGGTGGATGCTGGACACCTGTATGTGTGGGAGCTGGGGACTGGGGAGGGGGCATAGGTGTTCCTGGGAGGGCATCAGGTGTCCTGGCACCAGGACCAGGGTTTTTCCCCAGGCTGGATTGGCAGGTAGGTCATTTTACCCAGTGGGCACTTAGGCAGGAGGCCTGGGGTTTCTGAGCTTTTTAGAGGAGGGCCTATGCAAATATTGGAGACCTGAAAAAAATTCTACTCCTTCCAAGATAGGAAACGAAAACTGCCAAATTGAAATGGGCACATTTAATTAAATGTTGACAAAATGTGACGGCTTGTCAAATAGTCACCTACAGTTCATTGTTTCATGTGGGATGTGGGTGCTTTTCCTGGGTTTGATGTGACATCTATGAGGCCTATGAAGGTGGTGAGAAGAGGCTGGGGCCTGTGGGGGCACCTGCTCCTGGTGAGCAGGTAGAGGAGACGCTAGGAGCAGCTCAGTGTCCTCCCACAGCCCGGACGG
This sequence comes from Plecturocebus donacophilus, assembly GCA_004027715.1. Taxonomy (NCBI): domain Eukaryota; kingdom Metazoa; phylum Chordata; class Mammalia; order Primates; family Pitheciidae; genus Plecturocebus; species Plecturocebus donacophilus. The sequence continues at coordinate 11,712 of PVKP010015662.1, read as the reverse complement.
CTCTGAGGGTAGGTCCTCCTCATTCCCTCTGATGAGCTGGGCTGGGTCACTTAAGACACAGGCAGGAGGAGGAGAGGGGGCCGAGTCATGCCCTCCCCTGTGGCTGGGCCAGAGCTGTGCATCTGGCTCCCTCCTTCCTCACAGCCCCCAGGGAAGATAGCTGGGGGCTTGGCAACCTTCCCTTCAGCTGCGTTCAGCCCCACACTGGGTGCCATTTCTAGTAATTTAACATACAATTGAGCAACTCTTGGTGGGGCTAAGATGAATAGATGATAAATTGCAGTTGTATATTTTTAAGATTATGAAGAAAGAAAACATTTAAAATATAAGCCTGTTTATTAGTCTGTTTTACTCAGAGCCCCAGCTTCCAAAGTCTGATTGCCCTGAATTCCATGCGGAAGTCCTGCTGGGACTTGTGGCTAGAGCACCGCCGTGTCCTACGCTCTCTACATTGTTAGATGTGTTCTTGCTTGGCTCCCAGCATATGGAGGAGGAGTGAATGTGTCACTGCTGTGGCAGGAACACATCTTCCAGGAACCAAGGGACATCGTGTCATGGACTCCTAGGCAGGAAACAGGGCAGAGTTCCAGGTGTCAGGTGCTTGGTTTGAGGTGTGAATAAACAATTATTAAAATGGCTGTGGTGGGGGACGAGGGGCGGGCACGCGTTTTGCCTTAAATTGGGAGCCTGGGTGATAGCAGTGGTCCCCCCGCTGTCCGCCTGCCTTACTGAGCGTGCACATCTGCATGGGGGTGCCCCTTCCTGGCTGGGGTGCCCTGCCACCTTCCCTTCTGCTTTCTGTGTGCCTCGCCAGGGTTTCCCTGGGCAGCTCTGGTGAGGGGTGTGCATCGTGCTATCCAGGCCCTCTCCGGTTCTCAGCAGCCAATTGCTTTTCCTCTCTCTTTCTATGGTGCTCCTGTATTGCCCCTGGATTCCTCTAACCCACATTGTGCTGGATTTTAATTATTTGTTTAATGACTTCTGTCTTACTAGATTATGAGTAAATCCCTCCGGGGGAGCGTCTGTGTCTTATTTTTGGTCCCTCGATGTTGAGTGCAAGGTTTATGTGCATGCACATAAACGCACAAATCCATCAGATACAAATATATCCATAATAATTTTGCTTTTTAAAAGGGTATTTTATATAAACAGAAATGAGAAAACTATTCTATTTGCAGGCATAAACCAAAGTATGCTATCAGTGCAAGTTTGGGCCATAGTTTCAGGCTGAAGAACCTTAGTAAATCAAAGGTCAACAGAACCATGTCACTCATTTTTCCTGGGACATGTGATTTCATCTAGATTCTGTGGCTTACAAAGCTATCCAAAATTCCTTCCTCTCCTCCTTCACCTCCTTTCTCAGCTCCAAGGATTTCTGTGTCTGGGGAAAACCCTCACCCTGTGCTTTTCCTCTGGTGTGGGAGCAGAGAACAGTCATCCACGTAGAAGAACACTTCTGTGGCCGAGTGTGTGGGGTTTCCCCACAGCCCAGCAGTGGACATCCGCTTTAGCATCTGCCCCACAGGCTGGGGTCTTGGTCCCCAAGGCTGGCTGCCCCCTCAGACTCCAATTGCAAGTCTAGGCCTCAGGAATTTCTGATCGACTGGCTTCAAGTTGGGGGTCCCACAATCCCTGCACTAGGTTTGATTAATTTTCTGGCTGGGAGAGGCTTGCAGAACTCAGTGAAACACATGTTTACATTTACCAGTTTGCTCCAAGGATATTGCAAAGGACACAGATGAAGGGCTGCATGGGACAGGGCATGGGGAAGGTGTGGAGTCCTGTGCCCTCCCTGGGCACCCCCATTCAAGAGCCTCTGTATGTTCCACTATCCAGAAGCTCCCTGAACCTTATTGTTTTGGATTTTTATGAGTGCTTCTTGAGGTCAGCATTCCTCCTCTCTGGTGTGGGGTGGGGCCCTCTCTGAGGAGGGTGGTAGGAGCAACAAGAAAGGCTGGGGGAGAGAGATGTCTTGCCTGGAAGCTGGAAGGAGGACAGGAGACAAGGTTGGAGAAGGTTGGGAGGTTCTGTTTCCTGAGGCCTGACACACCCCACGTCTAACAGAAGACTGTAACAGGGCAGTGGGGTATACAAGCCAGGAGCTATGGAGGAAAGCATGTAGGTAGATCCACATCACGGCATCACCACGTCTCCCCGTGGTTCAGTACACAGGCCCTCCGTGAGTGTCCCCAGGGCCCTCTGCTATGAAGGCAGCTCCCACTGCCTCGCTACCCACATCCCCCTCCCCTGTGCAGTGTGCTTATTTCAATGCTAGTCCAACTTGCCCTTCATAATGGTAAGCTCCCTGAGGGCAGGACCATGCTCAGAGAGTCTCCTGTCCTCTATTGCAGCAGGGATGTGGCAAATACTTAATCAGTGTTTGCCTATGGAATGAACAGGTCCATGAATGGTTTTGGAAAACGATGTATCCCAGGGCCATGGTGGTGATCATTCATATATATTCTCATGATTCCTTTGCTTTTCCTGGTGGAAAATAGTGAGACTGGTATAATAAATGAATAGTGAGACCCATTCATTTCTTGCTGAAAAGTGTGGTAAAGGCAAGTATCCTAACTGGACCAAGACTACAGCATGCAGAAGGCGCAGGGCCCAGGTATGGGGAGCACAGATGAGGACCTTGGTACCGATGCTGAGTGGGAGCTGTGGGGGCCCACACCGTTGCGCTGACTCTACGTGATAAGAATTCACAATGCCATTCATGCAAAACAAACTCAGCAACTATGAAGGACAGTGGCACACTGCTTTGGAAGCACTATGTGTTAGCAGGTGTGGTACAGACCAGACTTCGCTTCCGTGGCTGAGGAAGCGGAATGGGTCTTCCATGCATAAATCTTTTCCACAAGCACCGTCCTGGGTGTCCCACCTGACCAGACTTGTGAACAAGGGACACGTTGGAGCATGTGCCCAGGTGAAAATTATGCATTTATTCATGTGAGCAACTCTGCGTCTGTTTTGAAACATTCATTGCTTTGTTTGTTTGATCTAATTACATGAAAGATGTGGTAGGCAGAATAATGCCCCCAAACAAAGGTGTCTGCTTCTTAATTCCTGGAACCTGTGAATATGTTACCTTACTAGCAAAGGGGACTTTACAGATATGATTAAGGCTAAAGACCTTGAGATGCAGAAATTATCCTGGACCATTCAGGCAGACTTGAAGACATGAGTTCTCTAAAAGCAGAAACTTTCCCAGCTGGGGTCAAAACTAGAGGTGACCACCAGAGAGGGATCAGAGCCATGCAATGTGAAAAGGACTTGACTTGCCCTTGCTAGCTTTCTAGATGATGAAGGGGCCTTAACCCAAGGAATGTGGGCAGCTTCTAGAAGACAGAAAAGGCAAATAAACATTCTCTCTAGAGCTCTGGGAAGGAATGCAGCCCTGCTGCCTCCTTGATTTTTGCCCAATGATATTAGTTTTGGATTCCCAACCTACAGAACTGTAAAGTAACAAATTTGTGTTTTAAGGCCAGGTACGGTGGCTCACCCTCTAATCCCTGCACTTTGGTTTTGGAAGTCCAAGGTGGGAGAATCGCTTGAGGCCAGGAGTTTGAAACCAGCTTGGGCAACATAGTGAGACGCCATCTCTCCAAAAATTAAAAAAAAAAAAGCCAGACATGGTGGGGTATGTTTGTGATGCCAGCTACCCTAGAGGCTGAGGCAGGAGGGTCACTTGAGCCCAGGAGTCTGAGGTTACAGTGAGCTATGACTGCACCACTGCACTCCAGCCTGGTGACAGACTGAGACCTTGTCTCAAAAAGAAAGAAAAATTTAAAAATAAATTTTTTTTTTTTTCTAAGATGGAGTCTCACTCTGTTGCCCAGGCTGGAGTGCAGTGGCACAATCTTGGCTCACTACAACCTCCACCTCCTGGGTTCAAGCAATTCTCTGCCTCAGCCTCCAGAGTAGCTGGGATTACAGGCATGCACCACCATGCCTGGCTAATTTTTATATTTTTAGTAGAGACAGGGTTTCACCATGTTGGCCAGGCTGGTCGTGAACTCCTGGCCTCAGGTAATTCACCGGCTTCAGCCTTCCAAAGTGCTGGGATTACAGGCGTGAGCCACCAAGCCTGGCCAAATTCAGTGTTTTAAGCAACTGAGTTTGTAGTAGCCTGTTATAGCAGCAAGAGGAAACGGCGGCAAGTCTATGAATCGTAGTCTAGTCTGTTTGTGAGAGGTGCATAAACTCAAGGTAAGCATAGCCTAAGTTTCCACCGGAGGTCACGTCCTGGATCCAGCCCTGTCACATGGTTAATATTCCACAGCCAATGACTGAGCTGGATCCAGAACCACCATCCTCGTGTCATCATGCCATGGTCACTGTCATTTCACTGCAGTTTCTCCAGCTTCCTTTTGAAGAGGAACACAAAGGAGAGGTGCTTTGCAAGGATACAATACCAGAATAGAGACATGTTTGAAAATAGTAGTTAATGAACATTACTTTCCTAAATTGATAGCTTTTATTTTTTTAAGAGACAGTGCCTCACTGTCTTGCCCAGGCTGAAGTGCAGTGGCACTATCACAGTTCACTGCATCTTTGAACTTCTGGGCTCAAGGAATCACTGTCTCAGCCTCATAAGTAGCTGGAACTACAGGTACATACCATCATTCCTGGCTAATTTTTGTGTTTTTTGTAGAGATGGGGTCTCATCATTTTGCTCAGGCTGATCTGGAACTCCGGGCTCAAGCAGTCCTCCTGCCTCAACCTCCCAAAGTGCTGGGATTACAGGCGTGAGCCACCCACCCAGCATTTATTGATAGTTTTATAGCAGTCCATTAGAGTGGATCCATGTCATTTGGCAAAGCCGTGTGTCTGCTTTGTATTTTCTTATCTTCTTCTTCTTATTATTATTATTATACTTTAAGTTCTGGGATATGTGTGCAGAACATGAAGGTTTGTTACATAGGTATACACATGTCATGGTGTTTGCTGCACCCATCAACCCATCATCTACATAAGGTATTTCTAATGCTGTCCCTCCCCTAGCCCTCCACCCCTCAACAGGCCCCAGTGTGTGATGCTCCCCTCCCTGTGTCCATGTGTTCTCATTGTTCACCTCCCACTTATGAATGAGAACATGCAGTGTTTGGTTTTCTGTTCCTGTGTTAGTTTGCTGAGAATGATGGTTTCCAGCTTCATCCATGTCCCTGTAAAGAACATGAACTCATACTTTTTTATGGCAGCATAGTATTCCATGGTGTACATGTGCCACATTTTTTTTTATCCAGTCTATCATTGATGGGCATTTGGGTTGGGTCCAAGCCTTTGCTATTGTGAATAGTGCTCCAATGAACATGTGCATGTGTCTTTATAGTAGAATGATTTATAATCCTTTGGGTATATACCCAGTAATAGGATTGCTGGGTCAAATGGTATTTCCTGTTCTAGATCCTTGAGGAATCGCCATACTGTCTCCCACAATGGTTGAACTAATTTACATTCCCACCAACAGTGTAAAAGGGTTCCTATTTCTCCACATCCTGTCCGGCATCTGTTGTTTCCTGACTTTTTAATGATCACCATTCTAGCTGGCTTGAGATGGTATCTCATTGTGGTTTTGATTTGCATTTCTCTAACAACCGGTGATGATAAGCTTTTTTTCGTATGTTTGTTGGCCACATAAATTTCTTCTTTTGAGTGAGTGAAGAATATGAACTGTTTTGTATTATCTAAGAGATTTGGTGCTGAGTAAAGAAAAAGAAAATTCTTTGTATCTGATGAAAAGTAGTGCTGTTGAGAGAGACTAAAAAAGGACAATTAGTGATGAGGGTATTTAAGGCAGGTACTTCATACCTCCTGAGTTTTTGAATCATGCGTATCTTACTGGTAAAATCTTTTGGGGATAACCCCCATTATATGTGTATTTATTTTAATATTATTTACATATACTATTATAAACTTCCTAAGACAAACACAAAATTATAGTTTTTGCTGAAGAGCAAAATAAAAATAAAATTTTTCTCCCCTTTTCTTCTGACACCAAATAAGTCAGCCCACTAGGGTATGGTGGGCAGCACTGCCTGGAGCAGCCTGCCATGCTGCCCTCTGTGTGGCCAGAGCCCTTCCACAACCCCCACTGCACTGATCTTTGTCCACTGTGATGAGTGAACACAGTGCCTACCTTGCCATGCTGGAGGGGCCTGGCTTGCTGTTTCCAAGTACTGTGGGAGCTGAGGCAGGCTGGCCTTGTCCCCTCAAAGCCTGCTCATCGATGGTGCCCATGATGTCTGTCATGCAGATGAATGTGTCCACGTGTGCTGGGCTAGTACAGAAGATCAGGAGGCAGGGATCTCCATGGCCAGGGCCTAAGGAGGACAGATAGCCTTGGGGACTACATAGGTTTTGAGAATCTGGGGGGAACCAAGGGGGAGGGAGTAGGAGGACATTGTAAACAAAGACCAAGAAGAGCGAGGAAGACGTGGGGATGGGGACATAGACCTGACTGAGGGGAATGGAGGATTCTAGGAACAGAAATGTCACTGAAGAAGCGATGTGTGTGTTACTGGTGGAGGGTGTCCCAGTTCTTGGCATCTTGAATAAAGAATCAGACAAAATGCACAAACAAAGCAAGGAAAGAATGAAACAACAAAAGCAGAGATTTATTGAAAATGAAAGTACACTTCCACAGGGTGGGAGCAGGCCCTAGCAAGCAGGGATTACAGAATTTTCTGGGTTTTAAATACCCTCTACAGGTTTCCCATTGGTTACTTGGTATATGCTGTATGTAAATTAACTAGAGGCCTACGATCAGTCTGATTGGTTGCAGAAAGGGACCTATCAGAGGTTGAAGCAAAGTTACAAAGTTACACCCTATGAGAATGTCTGATTGGTTGCAGAAAGTGACCACTCAGAGGCCAAAGTGAAGTTATAAAGTTATACTCCTGTGCAAATGAAGACTTGGCCCCCAGTGCACTGATAGCTGCAAGTACAACAGAACCAGGGCAGCCTGATTGGTTGCGGGAAGGGTCTAATTAGAGATACTTTCGATTTTTCATCTGTCACACAGAAAATGTGGGAGGGAGCAAGGCTGCAAAGGGAGTAGCCCCTGGTCCTTGTGTTACTTGGGCATGAAAAGTTGGGATTTTCCTTTTGATTTAGTTCTAGGAAGTTGATGTGAATCGGCCTTAGGTTCCCTGCCTCGAGACCCTATTCTCCTGCCTCAAGGGGTCACTGCTTACCTGGGTGGATAGGCTGGAGCTTTGGTCTGTGGAAGCCACAGTGGGCTGGCTTCAGATGCCATGATAGCCGCAAGTATAGCAGAATCAGGGTTGGCACTTGCGGGGTCCTTAACTGTCCTTTAAAAAGCAGGTGGTGTTGTCAACCTTGGCTACACTGCACAAAAAGAACACCGTTACCAGGGACCAAGTGTGCAGCAGGTCTGACTAGGGCAGTGCAAATAAGGCCGGGATGAAAGGGGTCCATGCAGGCACTCTGAGCTGAGACAACCAGGCTGACTGCTAAACGGGGGGCCATTGGGGATGGGCGGGGATGCATCCAGGTGTCAAGCCAGGGTACACATTGATGGGACTCTCCAGACCACACAGGGAGGGGACTGATTTTCAGGATGAGATGCCAACTTTGGTGTAAGAAAGGGGTGACTTCTACATAGGACTGTGAGGCAGTCACTGTCCAATAAGCAGTTGGAACTAATTTTCTGGATTTTAATGATACCCAAAAAGAAACTGTGAGCTACAGAATTAGGATTTATCTTCTTCCCTTAACTGATACAAATTCTTCTATGCCAAGCCTTGAAGAATGCCCAAGAAAGGCGTATATCAGTGCAGAAGGTGGGGGCCCAGGAGGCCAGTGTGGGCTCAGTCATGGTGGCTGTTGTGGGTGGAGCAGGGACAGCAAGGACATCTCCCAGAAATGCAGAGAGCCTGAGCAGAGCCCTGCCTGGGAGCTTTTCTACAATGGTGTAGCCAGAGAGCTTCAACCTTTCTAGTGGAGGGCAGCTCATAGCCTAGACTTGGTGAGGACAGTATGCTCTCATGAAGAGATGTTCCTGGAAGCCTCCCACACCTGTGGCCATGCTATGGTGACCTTCTCAGGGCCCTCTAGGGAGAGCTGAAGGCAGATCCCGACTGCCAGGGCAACAGCCAGGGAGGGCTCACAGGGCAAGTGGAACATTTTCCTACCTGTGGTCCCACTGGGGGCCTGAGACCAAGACTCTCTGTGAAACAATTGGTGACCGCTGAAGATGCCACACGGGGTTTCTAGAATCACATGTGATGTGAGTACACTTAGGGAATGGGAGCTCTTCCTGGGTGTGGCCATGTCCCCCCTGGACTCCCTGGCCCTGTAGGATGGGTGACGACCAGCTCCCAGGCTGGCTCCCTTTCCCCTAGTTCTCCTTCGCTTGCTTCTCTTCCTGCACCTCTTTTTGAGGCCATGCTGCCTGCCCACCCTGCTCCCTGGAAGTGTGCAGCCCCTGAGTCTTGGGTTTGGAGGAGCAAACCTGCCTGCATCCCGGGGCACCTGCCTGACGAAGGGAACAGGATGCCTTCTCTGCGTTCCCTTCGTTGCCCTAAATTAACACTACGGCTCCATTCTGTTATTTTTGTGCTCCAACAGGCTTAAAAACAGTTGTTAACACATATTCTCATCTCCCAAATTGTCATTTTTTTGAGATGGCAAGGAATACATCATGCCTTCAGGCGGCTTTAATTTATATCTAGTGTTCACCTCATTTGCACGATTTTGATATTTATTTCTAATTCTTAGTAACTAATGGCAAGTGACAGGGCAGTCACCTCACAGCACACGGTGCCCTGGGGCTTCGCAGAAAGAGCCCTGCCTGAGGACCCGTGTGGCGCCAGCACTTCAGGCCAGCTTGACAGCCACCCCCACCTTCAGGGAGCTGCAGCAGCTAAGTAACATGTACTGCAGAATAAGAGAAAAGGACCCAAGATTGCTTTTTAAAAATGTGTTTCTTAACTTGTTCTTTGGCATAATTTCTGCATTAATGGATAGTACTTCTCAGCCTTTCATGAAATTTCTGCCTCTTATATGTGGAAAAAACAGAGGCTGCTTTAAATTATAAAGGAAAGCTTTAATCTAGTCCAAGAAACTGGGGGAAATAGACTTCTTTTCTCGCTTTCAGCCCCATTTCTCTACCTAATGTTAAATATGGCTATTTCTCCCAATTTAGAGGGTTTTCTTTGTAGAATATGAATGAGCTATTTACTGGGTAACAAAAAGACAAGCCTTTCAAGTACAAATGGAGCTTTGGAGATCTCTCAATTTGAAAGACTAATCTCTGCATAAACACAACTGTTTCTCCATATTGCTGGGAACACTCCATCTATCTGTTTGGCCACATTTTCTATTATGGTTTTTATAAAATGAAACGATGGCTAATAGCTCAGCAGAGAAGTATTTGGGCACAGTAGCAATAGGGATGTGTTTACGTTGCTTTAAACTGTTGTGAGCAAAGAATAGCAATTTTCTATAGAAATTGCTCTAATCTGATCAGTAGAATTAGGCATTGCATATTTTCATTTCTGTACCTTTATCTGAGCTTATGTCAATCAATAATCTTATTTAGATGCTTGGGTTTTTCGTATTAAATGTCTAGTTATATAGACCTGCTGTCTTTCAGCCTCAAAACTCTTAGATCAGGTCCTCCCTTCTCTTTACACAGTGGATAGCAGATGTAACAATATCACTGTCTGCCACAGGGAATAATTTGAGGGGCCACTGTGTATCTAGAACCTTCCACTGGGAAGTGCACCTGGATACGAAAAGATGGTGCTATTGCTCCCAGAAATGCCCTTTAGGGCTGACAGAGCCTGGCTGGCTTTTTTCTCCATATCCCTGTACATTGGGTTTTGAAACCCTCCTTCCCCACCCCACCCCCTCACCAAGGTTTTAGGACAAAACGAGATGAGTGAATTCATGGCTTGACAGACTGAACAGAAAAATGAGGCTCCGTGCTCCATATTCATGTGCATCTGCCCCTCATGGTGACATGCTAATTGGTTGGCCGGTGCACAAAACGAGGAAGCACAGGTTTCCTGTTGCTCACACAGTGCTTCCTGTCTGCTGTGGCGGGAGCCGGGAGGAAGGGAGCGAGCCAAGAGGGGTGCTGCCCCCCGGGGACGGTGGCGTGAGGCTGCAGAGCTAAACGGGAGCTTCCCCAGGGAGTGCCCTGTTCACAGCTCCATCGCTGGTAATAAGTATCTTGTCATTTCATAATGTAAATGAGGTGGCGTTTAACCTGTGTAACATCTGGCTTTTAAAATCTACGTTTATTTTCGTCTTGTTTCTTTGCTTCGGCTCAGCCACACTTAGTGGTTGCTTAGGTGTTGAAGTCAAGTCATCAAACAACACGCCCTCAGGCTGTGTATATCATTGATTCTGAAGCTCAGATGGCTGTGTGCAACTTCTACGAGTATATTGGTGTCAGAAATGAAAACATAATGCAACCTTTTATAACTTTAAAAGTCTCATATCATGTCCGGAAATTAACCTGTAGGAGTTATGGACAAATGCCCATCCTGATTATTTTCAGTCATGAAATGAGTAAAGGGGAGATGGGCATGAGAAAGGCAGTGTGTGTCGAGCATTTGATTTTGGGGTAGGATGCATTCATTGTTTAATAGAGGCTAAAACCTTGCTCTGGTTCCAAAGGGCAGCCTTTGGCCCTGGGTGTGCCCTCATTGGCTCACTACACCTACAAACCACACAACATTTGGCATCAGGGTTGTATCTGTTGGTGGGGGATATGAGGCCAAAAGGAAATGGGATTTCCTGGTTAGGCCTGCGGCTTGGCAGAGGATTGTTGTGGGAAAGACACTGAGTCCATTTAGGCAATTTCTTCCTTCTTACTAAAAGTGTTCCTGAGGAGAGATCCAAGATGGCCGCTTAGGAGCAGCTCAGGATTGCAGCTCCCAGTGAAAGTGCAGAGGGTGAGTGGACGCCGCATTTCCAGGCGGATTTTTATTACCCCCAGACCAGGAGATCCCCAGGCGGAGCAGCCCCACGGGTCGCCAGTGCGGCTGTTTGGGCCGGCGCGGCTGCTTTGCCGGCGCCCCGGCACGGCGGTTCTCCGCACAAAATCCACTGGTCTGTGTGCCCTTTTAACTGGCGAGTGGAGCTACGGGAAGGCAGAGTAAAAAGGGGACTGAATCAGGGAGGCAGCCCAGGAGATTCCTGGGCAAAAAAGCGCTACGAATCTCAGCGCCGCTGTTTCAGCCTGTGCAGTGTGTCCCCGCAGGGGAAATCACACAGATCCCGGCGCCTTTTCCACAGGCGACTGGAACACCTGGGAGTCGACCATTCAGCTAAAAAAAGGCTCTGAGACAGCGAGCCAGGTGATCAGGCTCGGCTAAAACAGCAATTGGAAACGCTCTTGGTTAAGAGTTTCGCAGCGGGCACGGCTGAACCCGGGACGGTCCAGTTCTGTGGGGGAGGGGCGTCCGCCATTACAGGGCACTCCACCACTACAGAGGTAGTCCGCCATTGCGGAGGCAGCCTGCCGTTGCCGAGGCAACCCGCCATTACGGAGGCGGGCCGCTATTGCCGAGGGAGATCTAATTACACCCATGTAAACAGGACTGCAGGGAAGTTCACATGGCAGCTGGGCGGGGCCCACAGCAGCTCAGCAAAGCCTCTGCAGGCAGACAGGGACTGGGCTGCCTCCTTGCTGGGCAGGGAAGCCCTGAAAAGAAAAAAAAAAGGCAGCAGCAC
>PVKP010015661.1:0-49946 GCA_004027715.1 Plecturocebus donacophilus | reverse complement strand
AAAAAAAAAAAAAAAAAAAAAAAAAAAAAGTTGTCAGAAGAGGATTGTTGGCCTTCACCTGCTCTTATCAGGACGCTCTCAGTCTCTGCATATTTCAATTTCCATTGATTGGGTCATAAACTAAGTGTTCTGAGCTCACATATATTACAGAGTGAGGATAAGGAGGTAATTTTTACGATCAGTGAGGCAGTGAGTCAGAAGTTCTTACTTGTCGGTAGTTCAGCTTGGATATTCAGAACTTGAAAAGGAGATGAAATAGAGAAGGTCTGCCAGGGTGTGTTTCATCCGTATCATTTTCCATGCCAATAAATGTAGCCCATTCTGTAAGTCATCAGTGAAAGAGAAAACAGCTAAAGTGGCCAGGTCCTCTGGCTTTTATTTAGCATCTGGCTCTTTTCTAGATCAGCATTCCACACAATTTGTTCAAGGTTTATTATTTCACAATATTCTCGCATTATCGTCACTGTTGATGAATTTCCTCCAAACTCTAGTTATTCAATGCCTCACTGATCTTAAAAATTCCCTCTTTATCCTCACTCTGTAAATACATGTGAGTTCAGAACACCTAGTTTATGACCCAATCAATGGAAATTTGTAGATGCTGGGACTGAGAGGGTACTGACAAGAGCAGGTGAAAGCCAACAATCCTCTTATATGGTTATCGAGCAATGCGGTGCTTTGAAAAAAATTTCTGCTCCACTCCTCTCTGCTAGCCATTTTCCATTAGCCATTTTTGCTCTGTTGAACGCTTCAATGGCTCCCCTCTTGAAGCAGGTATTTGTTGCTTTTAGGACACTCAACAACCCTTTTCCTCTTCCTTACAATACTTCCATTTTCATTAGAGATTTAACTCTTTTCTATTGAGTATTGTGATGAAATGGTAAATCTACGGGCCTACTACAAGGAAGGAAAAGAGGCTCCTGGAAGTTCTCTCTGAGGAAATCTTTCTCTTACTACCCTGTTTTTACCAGGAGAAAGACAGGTGACTAGTGCAGATTAGTTCAACCATTGTGGAGAATAGTGTGGCAATTCCTCAAGGATCTAGAACTAGAAATACTGTTTGATCCAGCAATCCCATTACTGGGTATATACCCAAAGGATTATAAATTATTCTGCTCTAAAGGCACATCCACATGTATGTTTATTTTGGCACTGTTCACAATAACAAAGACTTGGAACCAACCCAAATGCTCATCAATGATAGACTGGATAAAGAAAATGTGGCACATATACACCATGGAATACTATGCAGCTATAAAAAAGGATGAGGTCATGTCCTTTGCAGGGACAAGGATGAAGCTGGAAATCATCATTTTCAGCAAACTAACACAGGAACAGAAAAGCAAACACCGCATGTTCTCACTCATAAGTGGGAGTTGAACAATGAAAACACATAAACACAGGGAGAGGAACATCACACACCAGGGCCTGTTGGATGTTGAGGGTAGGAGAGGGATAGCATTAGGAGAAATACCTAATGTAGATGATGGGTTGATAGGTGCAGCAAACCACCATGGCATGTGTATACCTAAGTAACAAACCTGTACATTCTGCACATGTACCCCAGAACTTAAATTTAAAAAAAGAAAGGTCATTCCTGTATTTCCTGCTTCCTTCCCATTTCCAAATGTAAGTCTTCAACTTCCCATCAGTGACTTTTTTTTGTTTCTTTGTTTGTTTGTTTCTGTTTTTGATTCTTTAAGCATATTTAAGGCCTTTGCACTTACTCTTCCTTCTAGTGGATACCCTCCCCCTCAAATCTTTGAGAATGCATAAATTAACTAAAAGTGTTTCTCACATTCCCAGGCAATTATTTAGGATTATTCTAAGAAGATAAATTATTGGAAATATGAGAGAAATTTCAAAGTTGCTAACATAGTGCCATCTAAAACATTAAAGTATAACACTGTAAAAGACGGAATATTACATATCCAGCTCTTGAGATGTTATTTTTCCTGATCCAAACTCAATATTCCTTACTTTCTCCAATATAATGCATTCAGGATCTAAGTTTTATTATACTTAAATATATATATTTTACCTAATCAAGGTTGTATTCAAATGAACAATATACATATCTTCCAGGCTTCCCTGTCCCTATGCCTCAGCTCTGCTATTGGCTTCATGCCAAATGTCTTTATCTCCTTCTTCTTTCCCTCTCTTTTCTATACATATGTATTTCTAAATTAAAGCCCCCCTTTTATTTTTCTGCTAACATCTCATGGCCAGCTACTCAAGACACATTTTCCGAGTTCCCGATGCACTTTATTCCTACAGGACTTAATACGAGGTTGGAAATCCTATTTGCATGCATATTTTATGTTACCTGCTAGACTATAAGCATTTCACTATCGGTGCAGAGAAGGTGTCTGTGTTGCTCTATCACTGAAATTCCTAACATTAAAATATTTATTGGCTGGCGCGTGCCTGTAGTCCCAGCTACTCGGGAGGCTGTGGCAGGAGAATTGCTTGAACCTGGGAGGCGGAGGTTGCAGTGAGCCGAGGTCGAGCCACTGCACTCCAGCCTGGCGCCTGGTGACAGAGTGAGACTCTGTCTCAAAAAAAAAAAAAAAAAAAATTATTGGTTACCTCTTCTATGCCAGGTATTATTCTTGGTGTTTCAATTACAAAAGGAAATCAAGCAATGCTGTCTACTGTTATAAGCCACAGGTGAAATGAGGAGGTTTTAAGGCAGATCATATCGAACATTTTTGCCTTTTTAAAAAAATTTAGGACTGCCAGTCTAGCAGTAGAAAAACGTATGTATACCAAACTAAACAAGAAAAATATTGAGCAAAAATAAATAAATATTAAAGACAGAAGAATCTTATATAAGAACATTCTCTAAAGGAAGGGGGTTGAGGGAAGCCTTATGGAGGAAGCACATTAGTTTAAATATAACAATCTTCAGTGTATATTTGTAAAGGAAAGGGATAGGCATAAATGCATTTAACAAATTGTCTTTTGTTGAGTTTTGTATTAGAAGAGAGAACGGTGCCTCAGATGATGCAGAGTCAGAGATCATTTCTCCCCAAGGTTACATTTTGATTTTGAAGTACACTACGTGACTTATTTACTGATTATTTCTGGCACATATTTCTCTGAAATCAACTCTAATGTCTGAGGAATAGACCAAATGAGGAAAGTCATTCTGGGGCTGAAATATACCATGGAAGATTCCGTTAGTGGTTAATTAGGATCGACTATTGTTAGCTATAGAGAGAAAAATATATATAGAAAATAAGGTGATAAGTAACTCTCAGAGCACTGGTACTGGAGTAAAACCATGATGACCATCTCTTCAACTCCATTTTCAAAAGACCTCTACATGCCTTGTATCTGCAGATAGGCGGTGATGAAGAAATATACATTCTTTTGAGAGCTCAGCTGTCTACAAGAAATCCAGTGGATCTGAGAAATATTTAATTCGAAATGCCCATTTCATTTTATTTTTCTAATTAGAGGTAGATCTACCCTTATCTTGGTGAGTCTACCATGTTTATTTCCAATTGATCAATAGTGACACCTGCTGGCTCAGGAAGAGACACTTGTGACTATAGGACTGAATTAACTGTGGGAAAGAGTGGATACAGTTAGCTCAGCAATCCTAAAAGCCAAAATGGAACAACCTTAAGACCAAGATGATTATTGTGTGGAAATTCTTAAGATGATCACAAAAATTAATCACTATTGGGATGTAGACTTGGTGGTCATGCAGAAACATGATTTCCGACTTGAGTAATCCTTGGAGGGGAGGCAAAGTTATCCTATTCTAGCTTCCTCTCCTAGTCTCACTTCTGGATTAGGTCAGCAGTTTCCAATCTCTGTTCCTACCTTTAGTCTCATTTTGCTTCAACACATCTTACAAAAGACCTAGAGTAATTTCTTAATCACATTCATGCTCCAAAGCCTGAATGTAATTTATAAGAGGAAAGGGAGATAACTGGTGTACAGTCATACTGTGACACCCACTCAAATCCAGCGGCAGAACCCACAAAGCCAAATCAAATGGCTCACCACCCAGATATGCTCTGACAGGTGGAGATGCAGCTGCTGAGGATCTGAACTGACATACTGCATGGTGGGGTGCCTATGAGGTGGCCTGATGGGTCTGTGGAGTGGGACTCCCTCTCCAAACCCTACCCCTATATTCCTGTCCCCCTCAGTCTTTGTTGCTACTTTGAGTGCCTTTCAGGCTGCACAGATGCCCTTGATTCCTCCAACTCTGCCTCCTTGATCTGCTTTTCCTGAGGAGAAGAAGTGCATGCTCCGAAAGTACTCTTTCCAGTTCCCCATATCTTCCATTCCTTTCGGTTAGTCATCTTAGAAGAAAAATGAAATCAAAGTTAAGCTAAGACATCAATAACTGACAAGTAAATTTGCATTTTAAATGAGAACACCTTGGCAAAGCATGCACTTAACCCAAAGCAATGCACATCTAATGTTCACTGTGCCAAGAAACAGGAAGGAGACATTTGGGGCAGGAGCAGGGAGTAGACCTTCTGGATGCACTGCAAGTAAGTACATGTAAATAAGAACAATCATCACAAGACATTCTGAATACTTAGCGGGTACTCATGTGTATGAGACATAGTGCTATTCATTTGATTTCTCTTGCTGTGTAGAAGCATCACAACAATTCTAATAGGTAGAAATTGTATGCCTGCTTTATAGCTGACAACACAAATGTTCAGAAAATATAAGTAACTTGTTGAAGGTTACACAGCAAATAGTGGTGAGCCTGGGATTTCAACCAGGGTCTTTCTGACTTAGACTCTATAAATTTAATTATGCTCTACTACACTGTTTTTCCAAGGCTGGCCTGGATCATCAATGACATCTAACTGTTTAGACTAAGGGAACAAAGATATGGTCTCCACAAGTAACAGTCCAAAGGAAACATTTTACAAAACAGCTAGGTAAGCTGTGAAGCACACTGTGTATCTGGTAGTTATTATTACAAGAGGAAGAGTGTGGCATCAAGTTTGAGCTTCTCTTTATAATCCTGCAAGACAAATGAATAAGAGAGAGGTTGGTCATGACAGGGAGATGAGAAAAGATTATGTCAACAAACACAATGACTTCCTTTTGTGGAAGCAACATGAACACGAAGCAGCCCTGTTGGGTTTGGCTCACTGAAACACAGTGACCCTATTGCTCCACCTGTAATCAATCAACACAGCTTATTGGGGATTTGGAGTCACCAGCATTATATTAGGTCCTGCCAGTGTATGACATCACATTTCTTTTGTAAAACATCGACAAAAAGTTGAGTAAGTTATACATTTGCCTGCTTCAAATATATTTTTTAAATAATACAAGAAAGGTATATACACTGAGGACCTCACTGCTCCGTTATCCCAATTCTCCTTGTTCCCCTCAGCTCTCCAGAGAGCCATTTCATGAATAGCTTCTTGTTTATCTTTCTAATGCTTCTTAATGCAAGTATAAGCAAATATAAACATACCTTCTTATTTTCCCACTTGTCTAGCCCAAAAGGTACCATATACAATGATCATGTTCTTCATATTAACTTTTTATATGTAAACTTAGCCTAGAGATCTCTCCCTGTCTATCTAATCATTGAACTACTGCATAGTATTCCAAATTCCTTTTATTATAATTTTATCTGGGCAACATGCTAAAAGTAACAACAGACTAGTATCTATTTCTGAGTGTCAGGAGTGATTACATAAATATGAGAAAATTTCAGAGAGTGAAGAGAGATTGGATGTGATGGGCACCGATAAAACCTCTTGGGGATTGATAAGGCAAGATAAATCATTCCTTGAAGAAAGAGGTAGATAGACTATCACACAGCTTCCTTAATCTGCAGGCAGGTGAGTTTCTTGCTAGCATCAGTACAGCCTCTTTTTATATATTCTCAGTTAGCTTCCCCCACTTTCCATTTAGATTCAAGCCAAGAAACAAACACTGTGTTAATTGGTGCATTTTCTTGTAGAAACTAATTATAGTCCCATGCTGTCAAAACAAGGCAAATTGTTAATGATACTTTATCTGACAAAATAGAAATAAAGCTATTTTGCCATGAAGGAGGATGCTGGGATTATGTCACAAGAGCCATTTTAATCACAATTATAAAAATAAAGAGAACTGCTGGAGAGGACCCATCCTGGGTGCCTTGTGCCCAACTGGCTCTCTAGGGTGAGGGAAGAGGGGAGAATGGGAGAAAGGAAGCATCTGGGCTTCAATGTTCCACATGAGATCACTGAAAATATCAGTTCCTACAGCATGTGATCTGCTCAGAACAATCTTCTCTGATTGTTTCTATAGATGTACATATAGCCTTCGTGTAAGCAATCTGAAAGCATTCGTTCATTCATTTGTTTAAAATGTTCACTGAATGTTTATGTGTCAGGCACTGTTCTCAGTGCTGGATCACAGCAAGAGACAAAACAGAAAAAAACTAAAGCAAAGCAAAACAAAACAAAAACAACAAAAACCCTGCCCTTATGGAGCTTACATTCTATTAACAAATTAGGCAATCAATAAATAAGATAAATATGGAAAACATACAGGTCAGATGGCAACAAGGTCAATAGAGAAACAGAAGTTGAAGAGTTGAATAAAGAGCGTGTGGATACTAAATACGGTGGTTAGAATGGGACTCACCAGGAGGGTGGTGCTTGACAAAGACCTGATGGAGATAAGGGAAACCCTGTAAGTCTCTGGGAAAGGAGAAAATTTAGCAAAGCTGAAGCTGACATTCATCCAGGAAGGTTCATAAGGCCAAGTGAGTTGCCAAAATATTGAAATATGCCTGCACTATTTGATATAGCCCATTCTCCAGGCCTCAAACAGTAAAGGATGGACTCCCTAAACAGCACAAGTGCCCCAGAATTCATTCTGGTTGGCCTGTGCCTGAGTGGTACTGGTGGTTAAATAGTAGCCTTTGGACCAAAGAACAGTAAGTGCAAAGAACCTGAGGCAGAGGACCTGGGTGTTTGAGACCTGGAGGCAGAAAGATAGGTGGCTGGAGCAGAGTGAATGATGGGGGTAGCAGGTGGGGAGGCAGATGAGAGTTTGGGGAGTGGCAGATTCTATAGAACCTCATAAGCTGTCGGAACCACAATGGATAAGAAGCCATTGGAGAGCTTTGAACTAAGTGACATAGTCTTGTTTACATTTACGGTTTTAAAAGAGCCCCTGGCTGCTATGTTGAGAACACACTTAGGAAATGCAGGTGGAAAAAGAGGGTCTAGTTAAGAGGCTATAGTCATTATCCAGGCACAATGTGATGGTGACCAAATTAGTTTCCAAGAGCTGCTGTAACAAATTACCACAAACTCAGTAGCTTAAATGACAAATATTTATGCTTTCACAGTTCTGAGGACAGATTCAAAATCAAGGTGTCGGCAGGGCTGTGCTGCCTCTGACAGCTCTAGAGAAGAACCCTTCCTTGCCTTCCCCAGCTTACCTTACGGCAGCATCACTCCCATTTCTGCCTTTGTCTTCACACGGCTGTCCTCGTTGAGGCTCTCTGTGTCTCTATAGCCAAATCTCCTTCTCTTTTCCCTTATAAAGATGCCAGTCATGGATTTAAGGCCCACCCTAATCCAGTATAACCTCATCTTAACTTGATGACCTCTGCAAAAACTTTACTTCCAAGTAAAGTCAGATTTGCAGGTACCAGGGATTAGAACCTGAGTGTGTCTTTTGGGGGGAAACAATTTGACCCATTCTAGTGACTTAGGCAAGGGTAAGCAGCAGTAGATATGAAAAGACGTGTTGTATTTCTCAATTCATTTCAAAGACAGAGATAATAAGGTTCTCTGAAAGCTTGGATGTGGGGTATGAGAGAAAAATAGAAGTTAAGGTTGGCTTTCAGGTTTTTGTTCTATATACTTGGAAGGAAGAAATAGCTATCGATTAAAATGGGGAAGAGTTGTGGGGGTTGCGTGGTGGTGGTGGTGGTAAGCAGGTTTAGGGCAGAGATCAGAGGCTTAAGTTGTGATGTCCATTAGATATCAAAGTAGAGGATGAACAAGCAGTTAGATTCTACTTTCTAATTTTTATATATCTCTTATAACTTACCTAAGATGGGGCATGACAGATGTCTTGATAAGTGGTGGATGTATGAACAAATGAAGGAATGGATGAATGACTACACATAGAAAAAAAGAGTTAAAAGATGTATGATTTTTTTTAGGATGAAAATGGTACCTATTAAATATAGAAACTAACATTTGTATACCCTTTACACTTTGCAAATTGCTTTTCACATGCCTTATTTTAACTATATTCTTAAATAGATGATCTATAAATGTTATAACTATCTATTCTACAGTGAGAAAACTGAGAATTAGAGAGGTTAAATCACTTAAGCAAGCTCACCCAGAAAAAATAAAAGGAAGAATAAACTTCAACCCCAAACACTTTTTACCGCACAGAGTTTTCAGGGAGGTATGTTTTGGTGGGAGATTGGTAGACACATTCCCACCGATATTCAGACATTTCTTTCCTTTATTTAATTAATTTTCTTTCTTTTTGAGATGGAGTCTTGCTCCTTCGCCAGGCTCGTATGCAGTGGCATGATATCTGATCAATGTAACCTTGCCTCCCAGGTTCAAGCAATTCTCCTGCCTCAGCCTCCTGAGTAGCTGGGACTACAGGTGCGCACCACCATGCCCAGCTAATTTTGTTGTATTTGAGTAGAGATAGGGTTTCACCATGTTGGCCAGGATGGTCTCGATCTCCTAACCTCATGATCCATCTACCTCGGCCTCCCAAAGTGCTGGGATTACAGATGTGAGCCACGGCGCCCAGCTGATATTCAGAAATTTCTTATGTCAGACTAAGCATAGGAAAATTAACTTAGGTTGAGGCAAATAGTCTTCAGGTTACACTTTTTTTTTTTTTAACTGCCAGTCTTTTTCAACTTAAATTAGATGACAAAGTTTGGAAGCAGCTTTCTTAATGACATATACTTTACATATCTTTTGTAAAATGCTAGATATGCCGTGTTTCTACTCTGACACTCAGTAAAACAGTGCTGATTGGTGCACTTGTCTATGATAAAAGAAAATGCTCCCCCCTTTTCTCAGCAAATAGAATCATTGCCTGGAAATCAAGAAATTTGCATTGTTAGTTTCTGTTCTCTCACCAACCATTTGTGTGTCATAGAGTGAGCCACAATTGCTCTGGGTCAGAGATTTGGCAAAAGTAAAGTGAGAGGTTTAGCCTTGATGGTCTCACAGCAGCACACGTGGTAGTATAGACTAAATTCAGATATAGTTGGATTCAAATTCCACCCTATCACATACTAGCTATATAACCTTGGACAATAACTATCTTCAACTTTCATTTCTTCACTAAAATGAAAATGACATCTACTTTACAGCATTTTTTCCACGGATTAAATGAGATAATGTTCATAAAAGCACTTAGCACAGTCCCTGGAAAATTGTAAGAGGTCAACATAGTTAGCTATTGTATCACCAATAGAATATTTTGCATTCTTGCTCTTTAGAAAGTGCATGGTACCTATAACACAGGTGGAAATCAGGTAATGCAGCTGAAAATATGAAATCAAAGACACGATGCCTACTTTCTCTAATTTACAGACTCACTTGTGATCTGTACTTTTTCGCTTTTGCCTTTGTTTACTGATACTTAAAATGGGCAACATTCCACTTTCTGCTTCCCTAAGAAACATGCAGTATGATTAAAAACTTTTAATATTATTCATAAGTCTTATTTCCCTAATATTGAAAAATCTGTCTTTTCATTAGAAGGAAATAAATATGAAAAATTAAATGTTAAGCAAAGCAAATGTGGTATCAAAAAATAAGCAAAGCTATTTCCAGCAATGAAACTTAGTGGTAACTAACATTGGCTTAAGAAAACCCAGGCTATTTCCAGTAGCATACACATACAGATATCCTAGGTGACAGTTTTATTTTTCCTGTAATGAATAACATTGTTTCTAAGAAAAGAAAGAAAATTTTCTTACCTGAGTGGAAATCAGGAAGAGAACATCACACACATGGGCTGTGGTTAGGCTGACGCCTGACTCCTGAACTATCTACTGGTGTGTGGAGGATCCAGGGTTAGAGGTTTCCCAGCAGTGGGAAACTACAAAAGTAATGTGTGTGCTGCTCTCCATTATTTATGCAAATCAAGGGCAAGCTGAACATCTTTAATCTGAAAATTCAAAATCCAAAATACACCAAAATCTGAAACACTTTGAGCACTGACCTGATGCCACAAGTGAAAAATTCCACACCTAAGTATTTAACATGAACTTTGTTTTATGCACAAAACTATGAAAAATATTGTCCAAAATTACCTTCAGGCTATGTGTCTAAAATGTATACGAAACATAAATGAATTTGGTGTTCAGACTTGGGTCCCATTCACAAGATGGCTTTATATATATATATATGCACAAATATTCAAAAATTCAGAAAAATCAAATATTTGAAACATTTCTTTTCCTAAGCATTTTGAAGAAGGGGTATGCAGCCTACACGGGTTTTTGGTTCCTTCCAAAATGGTGTGCACCTCAGAATTAGGTGAATGTTTACATATCTTTGGAGTTGGTCCTCAATCAATGTTTCTAGGGTTAGCAAGTAGAAGTAACCCAATTCATTTGCATTCTGTGCTTTATTGGAATTGCCAGTAAAGCATCACCATTGTCTGTTCTCTATCAGAGCTGCTCATGCACAGGCTGTTTTATATCCAGATTGGAGAAGGCAGCAGACAAGGCTTAGTTATCTTGAAATCCCAAGTACCTTGCAGATAGTGGGAGCCCAATACATATTTTTGCAATTGTGTGAGATCGAATGGCTTTTAAACCCCTTCAGAATGATTCTAGGGGGAGTGGAAACCTAACCTTTCCTTCCGCCATCACAAGCTGATCCATAAAGAGCCTCTCTGTGCTCCCTTTTCGTTGCTTATCCAGAGATTTTCAGAACTTTGTTCTCCACAAAGCAAGTCAGTGGGTGTGGATGACCCAGGAATGGTTGCTGCCCTCAAGGAACTCGTTGTCTCATGTCAAAGAGTTGATACAGCAAAAAACAGAAGATTGAGCAAAATGTGATAATGTGGCAGCAAAGAGGTAACTCAAAGAGCTACAGGAGACTGCCATACTAAGGCAGGTTGTCATTTTTAAAAAGCATTATATTTTTTATTGACCCACTAAAAGATAAACAGATGAGATTTTCACTTATAAAACGCGTATGAGCTTCGGTTCCTGATGCAACTTTCCTGACTTCTTACTTCAAGGGTCCGTAAGAAGACAGAAAAAGCCACAGTGAAAACTAATACTGAAGTAAAGCCCGTGCAGTAATCTAGGATCATTTAAGGTACTTTAGGAAACTCAATTAAGAAAATCTGTATTCACACTTTACCTCTTAAAACAGGTTTCTCAACTATTGATAGATGGTGGAAAGAAATGTCATTCCGTCACTGCCTATTACCTGGTTCAAAGACTCAGACTCTTCACTAAATAGAAAACTGGTGAGTTTTTAATGCATGACTACTTTTGAAGATCCTCTTTGCCCCCACATTCCTATATCCATTTGCATAAAATATCTGGCTGGCTGGTTGGGACTGACTTTGTCACTGCATCCTGGGAAATATGGCTCCCTGGGAACAATGCATGCTAGAAACTGTGGTTTTCCAAATACTGCATTAGTTTAGAAGATCAAAAATTGGGCAGTGCATGTGGGAGAGGATGTTAGTCCCATATAACAGAGCCATACTCTATGTATGCTATTTGACACTGGGAACTGGGCTGCAAGATAGAAACAGCCACCAGAAGAATTTACAAGAGAATTTGATCGTCATTCAAAGGGATAATGATAGACAAGGGAGAGCCATACAACCAGCATCTTTAATCTGAAAATTCAAAATCCAAAATGTACCAAAATCTGAAACATTTTGAGCACTGACATGATGCCACAAGTGAAAAATTCCATACCTAAGTATTTAACATGAACTTTGTTTTATGCACAAAACTATGAAAAATATTATCCAATGTTTATCAACATATACCAGATTCCCAAAGATCTCTTTTTGCTTAGAGGATGAATATAGAGGATATAAAATCCACCAATGAGACCATGAAAAAATACTACAGGACAATAGAAAGCAAAAATCTTCCTAAAGTTTTGGAAGAACAGATTTCTGAAAAAGATTTTATATAGAACTTGGAAAAAAATTTTAGAATATCATGTGACATCATTTTTTTTTCAAGATGGGGTTTCACCATGATGGCCAGGCTGGTCTTGAACTCCTGACCTCAGGTGATCCACCCACCTCGGCCTCCCAAACTGCTAGGATTACAGGCGTGAGCCACCACGCCTGGCCCATGTGACATCATTAATAGGATACTAGAGAGTGTGGTGGAAATGAAATAGGAACAGAAAGTTATCAAGAGAATAAACCAAGATGAAAACAGGATGAAGTAAAAAGACAGTGAGCTGAGACGAAAAGGAAGCTGGATAATATAATTAAGAATTGCAAGGAGACTAAAATTATAATGAGGTAATCAAAATCTGTATTGGAGACGGAAGAATAAGGCTCGTTGGTTCTGTATAGGAGCTGAATCACTAGGGTGAAGAACTCTCTTGGAAATGCTCTCTGAGGATACAAGAGAAGAATATAAAGAGATAGAAAAATGAAAGAGAAGGTGATGTGTAGGGAGAAGAGTTACAGAAATTCTCAAGGAGCAAGCTAGAACAATTGGAGCTGTGCATGAGGGTAAAAACTAATTTTGGGTAAAGGAAAAATGTCAGGTGAGAGAGAAAATGGATCAACATAATAGAAAATAATAGGTAATAGTAATAAGAAATGTTATTGGGCATTTACTGTGTGGGGCATCCTTACTAAGTAAGGAGAGACCCTTGATGATCAGTCAAGAAACTTTGACCCAGGAGGCTTAGTTTAAACACCATTCTGCCCTCGTTAGCTGGAGAAGCTTATATCTGGTTCTTAATCTACATGGAGCTTCCACTCCTGAAAATGGTTTCTCCTTATGAGAAAATGGGAACTACTGTCTTTTTTTTCACTGTGTTTTTTTCCCTCACAAATAATCCAGTGAAAATAATATGAAAGTTATTTGTAACTTGTCAGCTCTATGCATATGAAGCACTGTATTTAGAAGATATTTGTCATTATTTGGGGGATTCCAGCACCCTCTGAACACTCTGTGTTTAAAGGGTTTCTCACCTTCTGAAACTGCATTTCTCAAAGATGGACACTGGAAATTCACTTTCTAAAATTCTCTTGCAGTAGGACCACAGGCAAGTGACCTAGGCTTGGTTAATCAGATGCTCCTTATGTGAGACTTGGATTGGAAGCTAGTGACACAAAGAAGCAGGCACAGAGAGAAATTTCTTCTGGTGAGGCAGCTATAACAGAGGACACCAGCTTCCAGGGACAGCAGAGTTGGAGGGTCCAGGTAGCACCTCTCAGCAAAACAGGTGACTAAGAATGTGCCTGATGGTTAGAACAGTGAAGTGTCTACTAGAGTGGTCAAAGGATTAATGGCGACTTGTTTTCCCATCTGCGTCGTCTCCATGCCCAGGAATTACCTAACAATCTTGAATAAATACATATTTTTTCTATTTAATAAATTAGAGTAGATTCTGTGGTTTATAGCTGAAAACCTGACTCAGATAGGCCTTGGTCCCAGCAAATCTGAATTTGAGTTCTGCTTCGGCTCCCCATCAAGAAAGATCAAGAAAGTCACAAATTCTTTTTAGGCCTCAGTTTCTGCATACAGCATCTCATTTAATGACCACAATAACCCCATGATCTTGGGTCCTATCTTCTCCACTCATACTCAACTAAGACAATCCAAACGCTTTACTTATTCTCAATTTAATGTCATACTATCCTATCTCTGCCTCCCCTTCCATTTGTGAAGATGTGCAAGTTTATGCCATGGGTTGCGATAAACCAGGATACTAGAATTTGGGAGTTGAGTAGGATGTAAAAGGTTTTCTAGCTCAAGCATTCATCTGGTATATGGAAATCAATGTTGGGAACTTGTATGTTGACATTGTATTTTCAAGCAATCCAAACAACTGAACTTCTCCTTGGCCTGCCACAAATGTGGAGCAAAAAGTGAAATTAACCAGTTGTTTTGTCTATATGTCACCTACTTTGGGTGCTCCTTTGATAAATGAACTGAAGTGATTAGCAGTAGAGAAGCACATCCCAAACATCCATTCCCAAACATAGTAGACATAACAATCTTTTGAGTTATTTTCCTAAGAAAAGTTGGGCTGGTACTTTACTTTTGCCCTTGACTGGCAAGGTGATACCTAACTAACAGTTTGAACAGAATTGATACGAGCCCAGCTTGGTGATAATACAAATTATATTATCCAAATTGTTCCTAATTGAAGCTTTAAGCAGTTTCTCCAAAGGGAATTTTTGACTGATTTCCCAGAGTCTAGAAAGCCTCTACCCCAACTTTTCTTTGCGTATTTGGAAGTATACACTTCTCTGGATTGTCCTTTGTGCTGGAAGCATTTCACACTGACTGTAACACATAAGCCCTGTCTCTCTGCTTACTTAAGAATTTTTACTGGGCTCTTATTTTCTGGTTGAAGTCTCCCAATCAGTGACCACATCTTGCTTTCAGATCACATGTTTTTTCTGATTTCATTAATGTGGGTTGACACAGATGCCTCTTGCCACCAGGCCAAGATGCTGACAGCAAAGAAAATTCTTTGCAGATGAAGGCTGGGCTCAGACTCAGAAATCCTCCAATGTTCAGATTCCAGCATCCGAGGATGGCTGTTCCCATCCATTTTTTCATCTTTGGGGAACTATGCCATTACTTTGAGGCAGAAGTTCTGGGTATGGGATTTATGAATGAGCTCTTTCTACTCAGTGAACTACTGAGTTCCATTTTACATATTCTGCTATCTGTAGAGGTACCTTTGCATGTTTGCACGCCCACACGTGCACACACACACACACACACACACACACACACACACACACACACACACAGATTAAACAGTGCTTGCCAGCTGGTCCACAGAAATCTACTAAATGTTGACAAGTTTGTTTTCAGTGACTTCTCCCCTCTCCTTGCTGCCTTCTGACTTGGCCCACAATCCTAAGTGGCACCCTCACACTGTCCAGGTATTTAGGGCTCTCATGTGCCCCTGTCACTTGCCAAATCAAGAGTATTGAAAAGTCATGGCACCAAAACATTCAGACTCCTCCTGTGAGCTCCTTAACTCTCCCTCGCCAGTCTCCCTCGCCAGTCGCCAGTGTCCTGCACACTTGATGTGTCTCTCCTTCTCCAACACTACTCTGTTATCATGACTGATGACTTCGGTGGCCGTATGATGACACATCTGCCATTTTGACTTCTCAGTGTATTAGGTAAAATGATCATTTCTCCACTTCACCTCAGCTGCCCATCCACACAACCACTTCTAGATTTTTCTATTACCAGAAACAGTGCCACTTCTAGAATCTTTACTTAAAACTTTGAATTTGCTGGCCATCCATCTAGTTCTTCCATGCTCATACTCTTCCAACAGCACTTTGCCCCACTGAGTTCTCTCTCCCAATACAACTACTGTTATTTTTATAAACTGTTATTTTTATAAACTGCCATCCCTTTATGTCCTACTAGTCTTCTTTATCCAGCCCAAGTCCCTTGATGCCTCATTAGAAGAATCTCATTTAAAATACCTTCACTTCTGTGCCCCACTCTCCTCATGCCATACTTGCCTAGAAAACCCCAACCACAGTTGCACCCAAATAACCTACAAATGTGTATTGGCTCCTGTAAGGATAAATTTTACAGCAGAAAATTAGGCAACCGTGCTAACTGGACTCACTTCACATTTATAATCACAAATCTCCGATAGGCACTCAATATGGCAAGACCATGGTACACACTTCCCTAGTAGACTAACTTTCCCACTTGTCAACACAGCTATTTCACACATTCCCTTTTTCTCAACTTTCCACCACACCCTCCTCCCTCTTAGACTTCCTAGAGGAAAAAGAAGCAATAGGATCAAAACAGTCTCATCTTCCCACTACCAATTCTGCCAACTGACACTCTGCATTGCAACCCGTGAAAACGGAAGCAATGTTCATGCTTCTATCAAAGATAACACTTCCCCTTGGGCACTAAATCCCATCCCATCTCACCTTCTAATGTACTTTGCAGTAAATGTCTTCTTATCTGACACAGCTGGAAATTAAAGTTGGTTCATAAGTTAAAATTGAGTATCATTAATTTTGTTTTCCTTTTTACTTTTTTTTTGAGACAGGGTCTCACTCTAATACTCAAGCAGGAGTACAGTGGCATGATCATGGCTCACTGCAGCCTTGACTTCCTGGGCTCAAGTGATTCTCCCTGCTCAGCTTCCCCAGTTACTGGAACTACAGGCATGTGCCATCATGCCCAGCAAATTTTTTTCTTTTTGCTGAGTTTTGCGAGAGATCTAAGATGGCCAAACAGGAACAGCTCTGGAGTGCAGTTCCCAGTGAGAAGAACGCAGAGAGTAAGTGATCACTGCATTTCCAAACGAGTTTTTACTGCCCACAGACTAGGAGATTCCAAGGCCAAAAAATGCCACAAGTTTCGATCACAGCTGTTTCAGCCAGTGCCATGGGTTTCCACACAAAAACTCACACAAATCTGGGCGGCCATTTCAACTGGTGCCTGGAAAGCCTGAGAAACAGAGCTGCCCATTCAACTGAAAAAAAAAGGGGCTGAAACAGGGAGCCGAGTGATCTGGCTCAGCAAGTCCCATACCCACAAAGACCATCAATCTCAAACTCTCTGGATTGAGAGTTTCACAGCAAGAGCAGCTGGACCCAGGATGGTCCAGCTTGGTGGGGGGAAGGGCATCTGCTACTACCAAGGCAGTCCACCATTATCGAGGCAGTCCACCATTACCGAGGCAGTCCACCATTACAGAGATAGTCCACCATTACCGAGGCAGTCTGCTTTTACTGAGGCAGACCACCATTACTGAGGCAGTTCTAACTTACTTCTGTAAACAAAATCACAAGGAAGTTTAAACAGCATCTGAGCAGAGCCTGTGGCAGCTCAGCAACGCCTCTGCTGGCAGACTGTGATAAGACTACCTCCTTGCTGGGCAGGACACCTCTGAAAAAAGGCAGGAGCATATCAGGAACTTATAAACAAAGCCCCACCTTCCCAGGACAGAGCACCTGGGAAAAGAGGCAGTTATGAATTCCGCTGCAGCAGACTTAAACCTACTTGTCCAGCAGCTCTGAATGGAAGAATACAGCTCCCAGCACAGCATTTGAGCTCCTATAAGGGACAGACTGTCTCCTCAAGCAACTCCCTGACCCCTGTATATACAGAGATACCTCATAAAGGAGAGCTCAGGCTGACATCTTGCAGGTATCCTTCTGGGACAAAGATAACAGAAGAAGAAACCAGCAGCAACCCATACTGTTCTGCAGCCCCTGCAGGTGATCCCCAGGCAAGCAGGGTTTGGAGTGGACCTCCAGCAGTCCTGTAACAGAGGGGCCTGACTGTTACAAGGAAAACTGAAAAACAGAAAGAAATAACCTCAACATCAACAAAAAGGATGTCCACTCAGCGAACCCATCCAAAAATCACCAACTACAAACACCACAGATAGATAAATCCATGATGATGGGAAGAAACCAGCACAAAAGGATGAAAACACCAAAAACCAGAATGCTTCTCCTCATCCAACAGATCACAACTCCTCACCAGCAAAAGAACAAAGCTGGATGCAGAATGAATCTGATGAATTGACAGAAACAAGCTTCAGAAGGTGGGTAATAACAAACTTCTCTGAACTAAGAGAGCATGTTCTAACCCAATGCAAAGAAACTGAGAACCTTGAAAAAAGGTTAGATGAAATGCTAACAAGAATACACAGTTTAGAGAGGAATATAAACGACTTGATGGAGCTGAAAAACACAACACTAGAACTTTGTGAAGCAAACACATGTTTCAATAGCCAAATCAACCAAGCAGAAGAAAGGATATCAGAAATTGAAGATCAGCTCAATGAAATAAAATAAGAAGGCAAGATTAGAGAAAAAAGAGTGAAAAGCTACAAGAAATAAAGGATCGTGTGAAAAGACCTAATTCAGGTATACCTGAATGTGACAGACAGAATGAATCCAAGCTGGAAAACACTCTTCAGGATATTATCCAGGAGAACTTCCCCAACCTAGCAAGGCAGGCCAACATTCAAATTCAGGAAATACAGAGAACACCACAAAGATAGTCCTCAGGAAGAACAACCCCAAGGCACATATTCATCAGATTCATCAGGGTTGAAATAAAGGAAAAAATGCTAAGGGCAGCCAGAGATAAAGGCCAGGTTACCCACAAAGGGAAGCCCATCAGACTCACAGCTGATCTATTGGCAGAAACCCTACAAGCCAGAAGAGAGTGGGGGCTAATATTCGATATCCTTAAAGAAAAGAATGTTCAACCTAGAATTTCATATACAGCCAAACTAAGCTTCACAATCAAAGGAGAAATAAATCCTTTTTGGACAAGCAATTGCTGAGAGATTTTGTCACCACCAGGCCTGCCTTACAAGAGCTCCTGAAAGAAGCACTAAATATGGAAAGGAACAACCAGTACCAGCCACTCCAAAAATGTACCAAATGGTAAAGACCATTGACACAATGAAGAAACTGCACCAACTAATGGGCAAAACAACCAGCTAGCATCAAAATGGCAGGATCAAATTTACATATAACCATATTAACCTTAAACGTAAATGGGCTAAATGCCCCAATCAAAAGACACAGACTGGCAAATTGGATAAAAAGTCAAGACACATCAGTGTGACATACTCAGGAAAACCATCTCATGTGCAAGGACACACATAGGCTCAAAATAAAGGGATGGAGGAAGATTTACCAAGCAAATGGAGAAAAAAAAAAAGCAGGAGTTGCAATCCTAGTCTCTGATAAAATGGACTTTAAACCCACAGAGATAAAAAAGACAAAGAAGGGCGTTACATAATGGTAAAAGGATTAGTACAACAAGAAGAGCTAATGATCCTAAATATATAGGCACCCAATACAGGAGCACCCAGATACATACAGCAAGTTAATGACCTACAAAGAGACTTAGACTCCCAAACATTAATAGTGGAAGACTTTAACACTCCACTGTCAATATTAGACAGATCAATGAGACAGAAAATTAACCATGGTATCCAGGACTTGAACTCAGATCTGGACCAAGCAAACCTAATAGACATATACAGAACTCTCCACCCCAAATCCACAGAATATACATTCTTCTCAGCACCACATCAAACCTACTCTAAAATTGACCACATAATTGGAAGTAAGTAATGTCTCAGCAAATGCAAAAGAACAGAAATCATAACAAACAGTCTCTCAGACCACAGTGCCATCAAATTAGAACTCAGAATAAGGAAACTAACTCAGAACTGCACAACTTCATGGAAACCAAACAACTGGCTCTTGAATGTTGACTGGATAAACAATGAAATGAAGGCAGAAATAAAGATGTTCTTCGAAACCAACAAGAATGAAGACACAACCTACCAGAATCTCTGGGACACATTTAAAGCAGTGTCTAGAGAGAAATTTATAGCAATAAATGCCCACATGAGAAGCAAAGAAAGAACTAAAATCAACAACCTATCATCAAAATTGAAAGAGCTAGAGGAGCAAGATCAAAAAAACTCAAAACCTAGCAGAAGACAAGAAATAACTAAGATCAGGGCAGAACTGAAGGAGAAAGAGACAAAAAAAAAAAACCCTTCAAAAAATCAATAAATCCAGGAGTTGGTTCTTTGAAAAGATCAACAAAATAGACATACCACTAGCCAGATTAATAAAAAAGAAAAGAGTGAAGAATCAAATAGATGCAATAAAAAACAATAAAGGGGATATCACCACCAATTCCACAGAAATACAAACTACACTCAGAGATTACTACAAACAACTCTATGCACACAAACCAGTAAACCTGGAAGAAGTGGATAAATTTCTGGACACTTGCACCCTCCCAAGCCTAAACCAGGAAGAAGTTGAAACCCTGAATAGACCAATAACAAGGGCTGAAATTGAGGCAGTAATTAATAGCCTACCAACCAAAAAAAGCCCAGGCCCAGATGAGTTCACAGCCGAATTCTACCCGACATACAAAGAAGAGCTGGTACCATTCCTTCTGAAACTATTCCAAACAATCCAAAAATAGGGAATCCATCCCAAATCATTTTATGAGACCAACATCATCCTAATTGCAAAACCTGGCAGAGACTCAACAAAAAAAGAAAACTTCAGACCAATATCCAAGATGAACACAGATGCAAAAATCTTCAATAAAATACTGGCAGACTGATTGCAACAGCACATTAAAAAGCTTATCCATCACCATCAAGTAGGCTTCATCCCTGGCATGCAAGGCAGGTTCAACATACACAAGTCTATAAACATAATCTACAACATAAACAGAACCAAAGAAAAAACCACATGATTATCTCAATAGATGCAGAGAAGGCCTTTGACAAATTCAACAGCCCTTCATGCTAAAAACTCTCAATAAACTAGATATCAATGGAACTTATCTCAAAATAATAAGAGCTATCTATGACAAACCCACAGCCAATATCATACTAAATGGGCCAAATCTGGAAGGATTTCCATTGAAATCTGGCACTAGACAAGGATGCCCTCTCTCACCATTCCTATTCAATATAGTATTGGAAGTTCTAGCCAGAGCCCTCAGGTGAGAAAAAGAAATAAAGGGTATCCAATTAGGAAAGGAGGAAGTCAAATTGTCTCTATTTGCAGACAACCTGATTGCATATTTAGAAGACCCCATCGTCTCAGCCCCAAATCTCCTGAAACTGGAAAGCAACTTCAGCAGTCTCAGGATACAAAATCAATGTGCAGAAATCACAAGCATTCCTATACACCAATAACAGACTAACAGAGAGCCAAATCAAGAGTGAACTCCCATTCACAATTGCTACAAAGAGAATAAAATACCTAGGAATACAACTAACAAAGGATGTAAAGGACCTCGTCAAGGAGAACAGCAAACAAACCACCACTCAAGGAAATAAGAGAGGACACAAAGCGATGGAAAAACATTCCATGTTCATGGTTAAGAAGAATCAATATTGTGAAAATGGCCATGCTGCCCAAAGTAATTCATAGATTCAATGCTATCCCCATCACGCAATCAATGACCCTCTTCACAGAACTGGAAAAAACCACTTTAAACTTCATATGGAATCAAAAGAGAAACTGCATAGCCAAGATGATCCTAACAAAGAGAACAAAGCTGGAGGCATCACACTACCTGACTTCAAACTATACTACAAGTCTACAGTAATCAAAACAGCATGGTACTGGTGCAAAAACAGAAATATAGATCAATGGAACAGAACAGAGAACTCAGAGGCAATGCCACACATCTACAACCATCTGATCTTTGACAAACCTCACAAAAACAAGTCATGGGGAAAGGATTCCCTGTTTAATAAATGGTGTTGGGAAAACTGGCTAATCATGTGCAGAAAGCAGAAACTGGACCCCTTCCTGACACCTTACACTAAAATTAACTCTAGATGAATTAAAGACTTAAACATAAGACCTAACATCATAAAAACCCTAGAAGAAAACCTAGGCAAAATCATTCAGGATATAGGCATAGACAAGGGCTTCACGACTAAAACACCAAAAGCATTGGCAACAAAAGCCAAAATAGATGAATGAGATCTAATTAAATGCCAGAGATTCTGTACAGCAAAAGAAACAATCATTAGAGTGAACAGGCAACCAACAGAATAGGAAAAAATTTTTGCAATCTACCCATCTGACAAAGGGCTAATATCCAGAATCTACAAAGAACTAAAGCAGATTTATAGGAAAAAAACAAACAAACTCTTTCGAAATTGGGTGAAGGATATGAACAGACACTTTTCAAAAGAAGACATATATGAAGCCAACTATGAAGAAATGCTCATCAGTGATCATTAGAGAAATGCAAATTGAAACCACATTGAGATACCATCTCACACCAGTTAGAAGAATGATCGTTAAAAAATCTGGAGACAACAGATGCTGGAGAGGATGTGGAGAAATAGGAACACTTTTACACTGTTGGTGGGAGTGTAAATTAGTTCAACCATTGTGGAAGATAGTGTGGCGATTCCTCAAGGACCTAGAAATAGAAATTCCACTTGACCCAGCAATCCTATTACTGGGTATATATCCAAAGAATTAGAAATCACTCTATTATAAAGATACATGCACACATATGTTTATTGCAGCACTGTTTACAATAGCAAAGACCCGCAACCAACCCACATGCCCATCAATGATAGATTGGACAAGGAAAATGTGGCACATATATACCATGGAATACTTTGCAGCTATAAAAAACTATGAGTTTGTGTCCTTTGTAGGGACATGGATGAATCTGGAAACCATCATTCTCAGCAAACTGACACAAGAACAAAAAATCAAACACTACATGTTCTCACTCATAGGCAGGTGTTGAACAATGAGAACACATGGACACAGGGAGGGAAGCATCACACACTGGGGTCTGTTGTGGGGGCTAGGGGAGGGACAGCAGGGGTTGGGGATTTTGAGGAGGGATAACATGGGGGAAATGCCACATATAGGTGACAGGGGGGCGGGTGGAGGCAGCAAACCACATTGTCATATATGTACCTATGCAAGAATCCTGCTTGACCTGCACTTGTACCCCAGAACCTAAAGTACAATGAAAAAAAAAATATATATATATATTTAATACCAAATATATATATGTTTAATGCCAAATATATATATATATATATATATATATATATATATAGAGAGAGAGAGAGAGAGAGAGAGAGAGAGAGAGAGAGAGAGAGACTGAGTTTTGATATTGCCCAAGCCGGCCTCTAACTCTTAGGCTCAAGTGATCCACTGCCTTGGACTCCAAAAGTGCTGAGATGACAGGCATGAGCTATGGCACCCCACCTGGGTGTCATTAAAATAGTTTAGCACGTATTATGCATATTCATTCATTTGCCAATCTTTTGCAGGACAAATATTGGAGTTTTGGTTTGTCTTTTGATATATTGTGTCATCTATGAATTTTAGTTTTAGTTTATTTAAAGGAGTGGAAGCTTAAAGATAATCTGAGAGTAGGGTCCTAGATTTTTATAAATTTAAAAAATCATTTATAGTTGTCTTACCCATAACAATGGAATGGCAGTTCATTTTTTATTTTTACTTTTTTTTAAACTTTAAGTTCTGAGATATATGTGCAGAACGTGCAGATTTGCTATATAGGTATACAGGTGCCATGGTGGTTTGCTGCACCTATTAACCCATCATCTAGGTTTTAAGCAACGCATGCATTAGGCATTTGTCCTAACGCTCTCCCTCCTTTTCCTCCGACCCTACTACAGGCCCTGGTATATGATGTTCCCCTCCCTGTGACCATATGTTCTCATTGTTCAACTCCCACTTATGAATGAGAACATGTGGTGTTTGGTTTTCTGTCCCTGTGTTAGTTTGATGAGGATGATGGTTTCCAGCTTCATCCATGCAAACGACATGAACTCATTCTTTTATATGGCTGTATAGTGTTCCATGGTGTATATGTGCCACATTTTCTTTATCCATAGTTGGGTTGGTTTCAAGTCTTTGCTACAGTAAATAGTGCTGCAATAAACATACATGTGCATGTATCTTTATATTGGAATGATTTGTAACCCTTTGGGAATATACCCTGTAATAGGATTGCTGGGTCAAATGGTATTTCTTGTTCTAGATCCTTGAGGAATTTCCACACTGTCTTCCACAATGGATGAACTACTTTACACACCCACGAACAGTGTAAAACCGTTTCTATTTCTCTACATTGTTGCCAGAATCTGTTATTTCCTGACTTTTTAAATGATCACTTGGAATGGCAATTTTTAAAAGCAACTTCTTAAAAGAACAAGTCTTCCCAAAGCATTCAAATAAGTTTTCATTAAGAATAACTCTTTTGAACATGGTTTCTTCGTTTAATGTAATATTTTATTAAATGACACAATTATGATCAACTGTATTACAATAGACTGCATTAATCTGCTAGAGCTGTTGTAATAAAATACCACAAATGGGTGGCTGAAGCAACAGAAATTTATTTCTCACAGTTCTGGAGGTGGAAAGTCCAAGGTCACGGGGTTGGCAGGTTCGATTCCTCCTAGGGCCTCTCTCTGGTGGCAGATGGCCGTCTTCCCACTGTGGTGTCAGCTGGTCATTTCTCTCTGTGTACACCCTCCCTGTCTCTTCTTCTAAGAACACTATCCTATTGGATTAATCCCCACCCTTGTGACCTCATTTTGCTTTAATTACCTCCTTAAAAGCTCTGTCTCCAAATAAAGTCGCATTAGGGCTAAGGGCTTCAATATATGAATTTGGGGAGGGGATATAATTCAGCCTGTAACACAGGCAGTAGCAGGTTTGGGGAGGGACACAATTGCATCTTTGTCAGCAGCAGATCAAGGTGGTGAACACAGAGCACATAGCATCTCAGAGGGTGGAAAACCAGCCCTGGGAATCATCAATGCACTTTACAAAAGGAATGGAGAAGAGCAGTTAATCTCGCCTCCCAGTGGAAATTGATTAAAAGAGTTTCGGTTATTCCTAGTTCATCTGCATCACCAACTTCTCCCTCTCTACGAAATGAGTTGTATCTCTGTAAAAATATGCCTTAACATAATACAATTTAAAGATTTTTCTTAAATGAAGCCTTCCTGATTCTAGTGTTTTCTACCTACTACTGTATTTTCCTTTTCTCTCCTCCCCTCTTCTAAAAAAAGTATGCTGTCCATACTTACTATGTGCACTCCCATCTGCACATCCCATTATTTGCCATCCACTCAGACTGAGCACATTTTTCTTCTCACTCCAACCCCATTGTACATAAATGGTCCCTCTCAAGCTTATTAATTACTTCCATCTTGCCATATCCAATGTCCTATTTTCCTGTTCTATCTTGAATTCTCATTAGATATCTACATCCAATTATTGTTTCATTTTAAAAACATTTCACCTCTGATTCTGTGCCATGCCCCCTGGTTTTTCCCGTACTAACAAACTAGACCTAAAATCTTGGAGCGTGCGTGGCTCTCTGTTTAGGCCTCTTTTCATTTTTGCTTACATTCTCTCCTTAAGGAGATTCTCATCCCATGTCATGGCTTCAGAACACACCTGTACATTAGTAATCCTCCCACATCTCCTGGATAGACCTCTTTTCTCTGACCAGACTCACACGTCTAGCTGCCTACCCATCATCGCCACTGAAACGTCTAAGAGCACCCTCAAATGTAAAGGGACTGAAAAAGAATTCTTGCTTGCCACTCTCATCACCAAAAAACTCTTCTATGCAACCTTTCTATCATCAATGATGGAGTTGCAATCTACCAGTTACTCAGGCTAATCATGTAAAAGCCACTCATGTTTCCTCTTTTCCTATAGCAAAAGAGGGTTCAAGATAGATTCTAATGGAACTCACATAATTCTGTCAGAATCTATTCTGAATCCTTCTGCAAAATTTATCCTGGATCCCATCACTTTTTCTTATCTTTAGTGCTACCTCTCTTGAAGTGACCAGCTCCCTCCCTGGGGTCACGTCCGTGGGCTCGGAATCATCCCCTGCCTCTATTCTTGCTATACACTCCCTGCAGTCCATCCCCCACACAAAAGACAGAGTTTTTCTTCAAAAATTTAAATTAGATCATGTCACTCCCCAGCGATAAAATTCTCAAATGTTTCCTGTTATTTTTCAATAAAATCTAAATTCTTCTTCTGGACTGCAAGATGATCTGACCCCTGCTGACTTTTTGGTCTCATGTTTCTTTATTCTCCTTATTATCCACTAGCTTTTGGTCAAACTGGCCTTCTTTTCATCCCTCAAATACAACAATAACTATTAATAGTTATTTTTAACTATCTCTTCTCAGAGCCTTTGCACGTGGTACCCCATCTTCTTGAAGCACTCATTCTCCAGGTCTTCACAGGCTTGCCTTCTGTTCACTCAGCTGTCAACTTATGAGCCATCTCCTCAGAAGGGCAGCTCCAGGCCACCCTAGCTAAAGCAGCCTGCTCAGTTTCTACCTACCTGATAGATGCTATATAGTTTTTATTTAGACTTTTTGACTCCATCTCCCTTCCGGCCTCCTTTCCTGTTGGCTCTCAGGATCAGCTATATAATTTGTGGAGGCCAATACAAAATGCAAATGTGAGGACTCTTGTTCAAAATGATTGAAAATTTCAAGATGATGGCAGCAGAGCATAAAGCCAAGGGTGGGTCCCTTCTAAGCTCAGGGACTCACATGACTGCATAGGTCACAGGCTCGTGAAGTCAGTCTGTTAGGCCCTTTTCCCAGCCTGGAAGCCCATTTTCTCTCCCATTCCTCCTCCCACACACCCCATCCTCCCCTCAATCCTGACTTCTCTCTTCTGATTCCTATCCCAAATGCAGCATTAATCCAGTATGTGAAAGACAAAACACTGAGTGGAGAGAATAATGGGCAGAGTGACCTGGGAGCTTGAAAAATTAGGGAATGAAGGTGAAACACAAAGAAGTCTGGCAGGCAGGAAACCGAAAATGCTGGCTCACGGTACAGCAGATAACAATCACTCCTGGCTTAAAAGTCTCCGAATTTTTATAGTGTCTTTACCATTCTTACAAATAGTTTTGTTCATAAAAGGGATCAGACACATAAAGAAAAGAGGTGCTTTGTAGTAGTTAATTAGTTTGACATTTATTGTGGTCATAAATTTCATCTTTTTTTAAACACTGCCAAGGGAGGAAAATCCATCTTTTATTCCAAATGCAGTGAGCCCACTTTCCTCAATCTAGACAATAACTGAGCTGTGCAAATTTCTACTGTTTCTTTGCCTGTTTCTTTCCACTGGGAGAGATTCACCCCTACACTAAGTTCACACATGAGGAATGAAGCACTGTTCATTGCCAGCAGGTCTGGAATTTGGCTCTTTTCGGTGCATTCAGGACTTGAGCAAAGCTTAGACAAAGCTAAAGAAATGAAGCAAAGAAAGAGGACAACCAGGGGAAACTGTGTGGGCTCAGCCACCTTTTATGTCAGCGTTTTCCTTCCAATGGTTACCACACGTAATTGGCCAAATGTAATTTTCTCCCCTTCCCTTCTGGCATTTCTTCAAATGACACATGTCACCACGGAGAGTGTTTTCAAGTTTTTCAAGCTTTCAGTGCATCACATTTTCATTTTCATATGAGAAAACATAGGCTACTTCATTCCTTCCCTCCCTCCCCCCTCCCTCCCCCTTCCCTCCTGTCTTCCCTCCTTCCCTTCCTTCCCTTTCTTTCCCTCCCTCCCTCCCACTCCCTCTCTCCCTTCCCTCCTTCCCTCCCTGCCTCCCTGCCTTCCTGCCTTCCCTCCTGCCTTCCTTCTTACTTACTTATTTTCAGAACATCAAAGTCACCTCTCTCCTCTTCCCGTAACTTCCAGTGATTTTGTCTTTTGAAACATAGTCTAGCTCTGACCTATTTTGCTGACTTGGATTACCATGGAGATGTCTGATTTCTTAATTTAAAATATCTTCTGCCCAACTCAAACTACCTGTTCACTTTAACTGTGAAAGCTGACACTGAGAAACATTTTTTTGAGAAGTCAAAAATCTAGAATGCAAATTACCTGAGGTGACATTGAGATGCAGCAACCGCATCCTGGTGCCATCTGTTCTTCCATAAACCTTAGTCCTAAAGTGGAGGAAACGACTTCATCTCATGTACAAGAGTGACCTGTGGCTCCGGTTCTTCCTGTGACTGGATAGCTCCTGAATCC
Organism: Plecturocebus donacophilus; assembly: GCA_004027715.1. NCBI lineage: Eukaryota > Metazoa > Chordata > Mammalia > Primates > Pitheciidae > Plecturocebus > Plecturocebus donacophilus. The sequence goes on along the minus strand of PVKP010015661.1, from coordinate 22,101 downwards.
AACTTTCAAACCATTGTTGGGTGTGTGAGCTCCTTCTCTAGCCTCCTATGTCGGAGCATCTGTTCTCAGGTCTACAGGTGCCTCAAAAACCATGAGTTGCAGCTCACTGTGAGAAGAAGTATGGTGTTTTCTTGGTCAGTTTAGACAATTTGTCTCTAAACAGAAGGAAGTCATAGTCATGCATCATAAAATAGCGGTAAACCATTCAAACTCAAAAGAACAGAAAGAGAAAATTTCTTGAAAAGTTAAAGAAGTATATTATTGAACCCATGAGTAGGAAGTGAGCCTTATGAGATGTGTATTCAGGTGCACACAGGAGCCCCTTTCTCTCCATTCCTGTCTCCATTCTTCTTTCTCACTCATATCCTTACTCGGCAGCAGTATAGCGCGTGGGTACGAGTATGGACTCTGGATTTGCACTTCCTGGGCTTGAATCCTAACCATTCTGTGCCCCAATTTTCTCTTCTGTAAAATGGAGCCTCATAATAGTATCTACTTCATGGTGTTGCTGTGAAGATTAAATGAGGTAATACATGTAAAATACGTATAAAGTGTTTTGCACAACATCTTGCAGCTATTTAGTTCCCTCAAAACCAAGTTTTCTCTGATTGCTTATCCATGCCCATGACTCAAACATGGTGACTTCTGTTCTGACTTTTATATATTATTTCAGTTCTAGAGCTCTCTGATAATTGACTCTGATATACTCCAGTTCCATATTCTTGGTAGGTACCCTCTCCTAGTCCAGTCATCTGTGGTTTAAAGGGATAGTGTTGGGGCCATATTTGTAGGAGCTAATACTCACTGCATGACAGTACTGTTCTAAGCACTAATACTTATTAATTCATAACAACTCCTACATAGTTACTAGCCTTAATCTCATTTGTAAAATGAGCAACCATAAGACAAAGAAATTAAGTAATGGAACTAATAACAGCAGAAGGATGATTTGATCCCAGGACTCATGGTCTTAATTAGTCTATCATAGCATCACTCTCAGTTATAAACCTGACTCTCAGAAAGAAGGCAAAGACCTGTTCCATAAAAAAAGGATGGTAGACAGGGAGAAATGATTAGCCTTGCTTACACAAGAGAAACTTGAGGTCATCCATTTTTAGGAAGGCAGAGTCTTCTGTCTGTGTGAACTGATGCTAAATCCTAATATGACCTGAAATCCCAAGAAGCATAATTATTTGACTCTAAGTCTTAAGGGTCTCTGAATGAGATGCTGGAATCATAGAGAAACTCAGTATTACTGAATCACATTCATGGAATTTGCATTTTGTTAACCTCTTAAATACAATTATCTACAGGCATTTATTTTAATGTTTTTAGAGATGGGAGTCTCACTCAGTTACCCAGGCTGGAGTGCAGTAGCGTGGTCTCGGCTCACTGCAACCTCCACCTCCCAGGTTCAAGTGATTCTCCTTCCTTAGCCTCTCAAGTAGTTGGGACTACAAGTGCATGCCACCACACTCAGCTAATTTTTGTATCTTTAGTAGAGACAGGGTTTTGCCATGTTGACCAGGCTGGTCTTGAACTCCTGACCTCAGGTAATCCTCCTGCCTCAGCCTCCCAAAGTGCTAAGATTACAGGTGTGAGACACTGCACTTGGCCATCTGCAGGCATTTAAAAAATTTTCCTAAGTACATATGCATGCATTTATAGGAATATATTCATATGAATGGAGATATATTATGAATGTATAATTTTTCAGTGTAAATGCTTTAAATCATGAGTTCTGTGGGTACATATATTACACTGAGAACTCTTAAATCCAAATATCACTTAAGTCAACCTTAATATTTCTATGTTCTTGACTCAAATTCCAGTAAAGGTAAAAAATAAAATGACCTTCTAGTCATAGAGTTATGGTCTGATTTTCAGCTTCAGAATCATCCACCGGCCCAGATAAAAATAGCAAGAGAGATCTTTGACTTTTTATAGAGTGACATATTTCTCTCTTCCTCTCTGGCTTTCTAGCCTTCTTTATTTTTCCTCTCTCCAAAAAGAGAAATCTTATTATAATTTCTTTTCCTAACACTTCTCACCCCCACTAGCATCAAACAAATCTACCACTTCTAAAATGCTTCTTTGTTGCAGACACAAATCTCTCAGTGTACTAAGAACCAAATACTAAAAAATTATCAGCAGCTTTTCCAGTCCCCAGTGGATAACTCTAAGCTTTGCAAATGCAGTCCAGCCACCTAAAACATCCCAAGGATTTAATGACTGAAAAGAATTTACTTTCAGTGGAGTGTTATTACTCCTTCAATTCTGTAAGTAAGATTCCTATGCCCTAAGATGGTTCAGATTAATTTGTTTCGAAAATATTTTACTACCACCCATGTTAATGGGTAGATTTGATGTGGAAAGAGGACATAAGATAAGAAAACCTTCACTATGCCCTTGAGGATCTTAAGATTCAGAGCGGAAAGTAAGGTCTATACAGAAACTTTAAGCAACATGAAGGGTCAAACCAATTATTCTTAAATTTTCACAGCATACATTTGAAAACTGGAATCTTGCTTTTTGTTGTTGTTTTTTGACAGAATCTTGCTCTGTTGCCCAGGCTGGAGTGCAGTGGTGTGATCATCACTCACTGCAGCCTCCAACTCCTGGGCTCATGCAACCCTCCTGCCTCAGCATCCTGAGTAGCTGGGACTGTGGGGGTATCACCACACCTAGCTAAGAAAACTAGAATTGTTTAATGGCTTAATGAAAATAGTCAAAACAGTCTGCTGTGATGACTCACTCCTGTAATACCAGCATTTTGGGAGGCCAAGGCAGATAGATCACTTGAAGTCAAGAGTTCGAAACCAGCCTGGCCAACATGGCAAAACCCTATCGCCAATGAAAATACAAAAATTAGCCAGGCACAGTTGTGCACACCTGTAATCCCAGCTACTCAGGAGGCTGAGGGAGGCAAATGACTTGAAGGGAGGCAGAGGTTGCAGTAAGCAGAGATCGTGCCAATGTACTCCAGCCTGGGCAACAAAGCAAGACTCTGTCTCATAAAAAAAAAAAAAGAAAAGAAAATATTTAAAACAACACTAAAGTAAGTTAGCAGTAATTAGAATAAAATTGTACAGAAAAAAACATCTACCAGTGTATGAAAACACTTATAGGATTGACACTATTCTTTGGTCAATAGTTCAGCTCTTACTTATTGATTAGAACTCTTGTCTGCCTTGACCCCATCATTTTCCATACTCAGGGGTAAGGTTCCTGTGAAGAAGACATCTTTCTTTCATGACTTGACTCTGTTCTACCCTCTTTTTTTCACATCGATTGTGCCAAATCCTGTCTCATGTCAAAAGAGGCACTTATTTCAACATTTTATCAATACTGTAATGTCATTTATCCTCAATGGTAAGGAAACATATACATACACATTTTGCATCAGGTATTGATTTTTTATTGACAATGGATAGAGAGGCCAGGTGTCTCACTTTTTCCAGAAATGAGGGGTTTCTTGGGACGTAAGACTCACAATACTAAAATAGAAAAGTTCCTCACAGTAGATAGGGAGCCCAATCCTCAAACTGATTCAATTTTGAAAAAAAGCCTTAGCTGATATATCAGGGAAGTCAGGTAGCTTCAGGCATGACTAGACCCAGAGGCTCAAAGGACATCATCACATCTTTTGTACTCTTGGTTCTGTTCCTTCCCTCATCACATCTTGTGCTAGCTTTAATTCCAAACCCTATATAGTGATATATCAGCTCCAGGCTTAAATCCTCCCAGATTCAAATGTAGAGAAAAGGAGACATCTTCTGTCTTGTACTCCCAACAGTCTGAAGAAGCATCTAGATTTTATAGGCCCATGTTGAGTCATATGCCCAGTCCTGACCCAATCCACAAGGCTCATGTGCCCATTCCCTAAGCCAAAGAGACAGAAAAGCTGCTTCGTTTAGGCCTAGGTTGCATGCCTACTCGTATATCTAGATTGAAGTCAGACCCACACAAACCACAGAAACTGAGAGAAAAGACACAAGAGGTTCTCCAAAGGAAGCCTCCCTCCCAAAAAAAGAACAGTTCTAGGAAGCACACCCCTTCATCAGAATCCACACAGCAAAATTTGGTGACATCTTTGTGAGACCTTTCACATCACCAGTATGGGAAATAGATGAGTTATGAGCTGTTGGCTTAGAGAGGCCTGTAGAGAATGTTGATTGGGAGGCAATAATTGCCTCATCCGCTTTTCACTGGAGTTACAGGAATAGAAACTTGGCACTGTCATAAAGTAATAAAATTCATTTCATTCTTGAAGCTAATGGAGGCTAGAAATTTAGTAACTTTTAATAAGAATAAAGTCTTGATTGAAAATGAGAGAAATGATTTCAAATCATACTTTAGCTAGCTTAATGGATTCTCTGGGGTTAATCATTCAATTTCATTAAAAATAAAAGTAAAAACAGGTGTCTACAAAACTGTACTTTATCTAAATCATAGGCAGGAAAGAATAATAAAATAATCTTAAAATGCTTTTGTCCTCCTAGGAATGAAACAGCAGCCAAGTCTCAGTGTTCCACATCTGGCTTATTCATTTTAAGATTTCTTGGGAATAAATAACATTTTTTATTTCTAGCATTCTTCTTGTTTTAACATACCCTGTTTTCATTTATTTCTCACAAGTCAGTAAGGTTAGCAGATAATGTATTCTACTTTGTAGATTGAATAAACTGATGTAGAGTAGATAGATATATAATTTGGACAAGGTTACACAATTAGTTTATGAATTTAAGACCACCCTCTAGGAATTGTGAGTTTTATTATAACTACCAAATATCCCTGGTAAGCTGTGTAATTTGGTAGCTCTGCTTCTGCACAAGTCGACCTTGGTGTGGAGTAATTCACTCATGCGTTCATTTACTGAATGCAGCTCTGTTCTAAGAACTCTGTTGGGTGGTGGAGAAAGAGATAAGTAAGGCATACCTTCTGCCCTCAATAAGCTCTCAGCCTAATGTGATTTCCTTTCTTCATTTATTACCAGAAAAAGTTAAATATAAGCAGCTTTTTGGCTATGTATCATTGTTTGTATACTTCTAATTATTATAAATTTAGACAGCAAACAAAATCTTACAATGTTATTGTAATTTAATACTTACAATTAAATTACATGTGTCAATAACTATGCTAGGCAAAATTTTCATTCAACCTTCAACTCACATGTGCAAAACAAATACAGATTTTTCAGTTTGTTTATAAGTTATCTGGTCTTCTCTCCAAGGCCAGGTTCTGTTGTTAAAAACAAAAAATAATTGATTTTGTTCTAATTCCATTTAGAGCTTAGTTCAATCCATCTAATAATTTAAATAGTCTCTTAGGTAGTTGTTTAAGCAACACTTAGGAAACAGGTCAAATTTTTCTAAATAGTTTCATTTTGAATGTCAGAGGTTGAATATCACTACCCATTCTCTTTTTTTGTATTTTTTTTTGAAACAAATTCTACCATTTGCCTTCCCCAACCCATACCTCCTTAATATTCCTTCCCCAAGAAGTCTACAAGGAGAGAATCTTGGACCATGAATGGCTAAAAGGGAATACCTAATAATTTAAAAATTCTAGCTCCTGTGAAACATACATTATCTCCCAAAATTTCCAAGAAAAGCTCTAAGAAAGAGGTGGCATTCACAGATGATTAGCTGCAGTTTTTAATACCATGTTTAAGGCCATGGAACTAATTTATTTTGCCATGTACTTAATAAATTTGTCATACCACCACAACTTCAGTTGTGACCACACAGTCATGACAGGGACAGAGATGCTCTGTGAGGCTTCCACTCTTCACCAAAGGACAGCTTCCAGTCTACTGTGCAGGGGATGCCTCCTTTATGTTACATGATGCCTGGTGCATAGTAGGTATTTAGTAAATGTTTGTGGACCTCAGTAGAGCCGAGTGTTATTCCTGCAGTAGACAAGGGATGGTTTTCTTTTTATTTTCTCTATGTTTGTTTCTCTGAAATCCTTTACATGTCTGGCCCCAGAATCACCTACTGTCTGAGCTAGAAGGTTTTGAGAGATCATCTAGTCCCAAATTGTTCTCTTACAGTTAGAGAAACTACAGCACAGGGACACAAAGCTGGGATGGCTAGGCTGGGGTTAGCCCAGGCTGCTGACTCCCAGGCCAGCTCTCTTCCCCTACCCCTCCCATCTGCAGGAAGCCTCCTGCTGCTGCTGCAGATGCTCATCGTCACCAACATCATCATTATCTTCATCTTCACTCCTCAATTATATTGAGCTGGGCACTCACAGCCATTCAGGATTATTTATATTAATTTATTTAATTCTCACAGTCTTACAAGGTGCATATATTTACTATCCCCATTTCACTGATGAAGAAATGGCGTGCCTAACTCAAGGTCATGCTGCTGGTGAGTGGCAGAGCTACAGTTTAGATTCAGGCAGTCTGGCTCCAAGGTCTACTGTGCTACCCTTGACAAAAACTATTCACATTCTCTGATTTGAGTCTCACTATTATTCTTTCAAGTAAGAAATATTCTTCTAATTTAATGAAGGAGGAAATTAAGTTCAGGGTTATGATGTGCTAAAGGTCACCCAGCTGGCCAGTGTAAAGCCAGGGCTGTGCCAGCTCTGTCTGACTTCAAGCCCAGCACTCCTTTTATCATACCATGCTGCCAGGAACTGCCCAGGCCCCATCCCATCCTTCTTGCCCTCCCCTCTCCACCACAGACATATTTCCCTCCATACTGTCCTTCTATTCAAAACATATCCACTATTGTCTTATCCTGGCCTCACATTCACCTAATCTGTAGTCAGAAATCAACCTGAAAAACCAATTCATGTGAAAATGTTAAGTGTTGATCTGCTCATATTGCCAATCTGAAGTGTAGTGGCACAATCTTAGCTCGCTGCAACATCTGCTTCCCGGGTTCAAGCAATTCTCCTGCCTCAGCCTCCTCAGTGGCTGGGACTACAGGCACTCCACCAAGCCCAGCTAATTTTTTTGTATTTTTACTAGAGACAAGGTTTCACCATGTTGGCCAGGATGGTCTGGATCTCCTGACCTCATGATCTGCCCGCCTCAGCCTCCCAAAGTGAAAAACATAATTTAATATGGGGTTCAAGCTTAAGAAATAACTCTTTAGAAGTAGGACCTCAAGCAAGTGCCAGTCCAGAAGAACAGATGTCCCAAAGTTTTTCCAATGCCTCTGTCACTGGTACCATGTGCCTAGTTGACCATAAAGGAAAACTGTTCTTTCCCTTTCCTAGGAAGGTGTTTAGCTTTAGGAAGGAACTCAAAGCCTGATCTCAGCCTACCCATCCTTCTATCACCCATTCTTCTTTATTCCAAGAGGGAAGTGGCAGACAGGCCTGGGGCTCATACACCGTGAGAGAGAAGAGGAGTTTGTTCATTCTCTTCTCTGTTTCATGGGTATACTTCCTAGGGGAGAGCACAACTGTTGAGCTGGCTGGAGACAGCATCTTAGGCTAGAGGACAACAAAGCCACTTAAGGGCCAATTACTCCTTAAAATGGAGAGACTATCTGACCTGAAGGAGAGAAGTCTGAGAACCCAACATCCTAAATTTCCATATAAACCATAGGCACCACATCCTCTCCAGCATCTGTCTCCAGATTTTTTAATGATCACCATTCTAACTGGTGTGAGATGGCATCTCAATGTGGTTTTGATTTACATTTCTCTAATGACCAGTGGTGATGAGCATTTTTTCATATGTTTGTTGGCCTCATATATGTCTTCTTTTGAAAAGTGTCTGTTCGTATCCTTCACCCACTTTTGAATGGGTTTGTTTGCTTTATTCTTATAAATCTGTTTTAGTTCTTTGTAGATTCTGGATATAAGCCCTTTGTCAGATGGGTAGATTGCAAAATTTTTTCCCATTCTGTTGGTTGCCAATTCACTCTAATGACTGTTTCTTTTGCTGTGTAGAAGCTCTAGAGTTTAATTAGGTCCCATTTATCTATTTTGGCTTTTGTTACCAATGCTTTTGGTGTTTTAGTCATGAAGTCCTTGCCTGTGCCTATGTCCTGAATGGTTTGCCTAGGTTTTCTTCTAGGGTTTTTATGGTGTTAGGTCTTATGTTTAAGTCTTTAATCCATCTGGAGTTAATTTTAGTGTAAGGTGTCAGGAAAGGGTCCAGTTTCTGCTTTCTGCACATGGCTAGCCAGGTTTCCCAACACCATTTACTAAAGTGCAATATATATATATATACATATACTGCACATTTTATATATATATATACGAAAGATCCTGCCCCTAGAGTCTACTGGCTAGCCGATGTTGACCTTCAGTGTCTTCCTTCAAGGCTATGGCAGTAAAAGGCTGAGAACAGTGTAACATTCAGTAAACATTCAATAGATGATTGCTCTTTTTCTTTTACACTTAAAAATATGCAATGTGAAAAAGTGCTAACCATTGAAACTGAGTGATGCATATATGTGGGTTTATCACACTTAAAAAAGTTTTATATATGTTTGAAATTTTCTATAATAAAATTAAAATTTTAAATGTCATATTAAAAATAAATAAATAAACCATAGTTACGGTGAAACCAAGGCTATGAAACCAAGAAAAGTATAAAAAATAATCATTCAGCCAGGCACAGTGGCTCATGCCTGTAATCCCAGAACTTTGGGAGGCTGAGGTGGGTAGATCACGAGATCAGGACTTCAAGACCAGCCTGGTCAACATGGTGAAACCCTATCTCTACTAAAATTACAAAACAAAATTAGCTGGGCTTGGTGGCACGTGCCTCTAATCTCAGCTACTCAGGAGGCTGAGGCAGGGAATTGCTTGAACTCATGAGGTGGAGGTTGCTGTGAGCCAATATCATGCCACTGTACTCCAGCCTGGATGACAGAGCAAGACTCTGTCTCAAAAAAAAAAAAATCATTCTTCTGGTCACTAATATTACTATGTACATTTACAGATGTTATATACTGTTATCTTGGTCACCATCTAGCAAGGATTTTAACTAGGTAAGTTTTTTGGGAAAAGGCACTAAATATATATTTTTTTGGAGGGGACATCTTACACAATGCCTGACAGGTAGAAGAAATATTCAAGAAATATTTGTTGCTATTGAATCAATGATTCAATATTGTTACCTTATTATATTGATTCTAAACTAGCCAAATTAAACTTCTATTTTCATTTTGCTAATTTGCAAATATTTACCAAGTGCCTACTGTGTGCCAGGTGCTAGGATATGCATTTAAGAGCACACACAGTTGGTGTGACCTTTGAGATAATATAGTCTAAGGGGAAGACTGTCAAAAACTAGTTATATATGAGGCGAGTTATATAAAGGGGAAGTCATGATGCTAGAGGAGGGTAGGTTGGGTAGATTCAGTTTGTTTGGGGCATTCATGACATCCATCTTTCTTGAGCAAAGGAGGCTTAGTCTCTGAGATGAGAGGGGTTTAATGAGTCAGAGAGGAAGGGAAAGTGGCATCCAGGAATATGCAAAGGTTAAATGCCAGAGAAGGAATGCCACTTTAGAAGAAAAGAAAGAACAAAAGAAAACAAGTATGATAGAAGTAAAAAGGAGATCAGGGATATGACCCTGGATGACCATGATAAAGACATTAGGTTTATTCATAAGGGGATTTTAGAAAGACTGATATGGTTTGGCTCTGTATCCCCACCCAAATCTCATTTTGAATTGTACTTCCATAATTCCCACATGTTGCAGGAAGGACCCGGTGGAAGATAATTTGAATCATGGGGGAAGTTTCCCCCATACTGTTCTCACGGTAGTGAATGAGTGTCATGAGATGTGATGGTTTTATCAGGGGTTTCCGCTTTTGCATCTTCCTCATTTTTCTCTTGCCACTCCCATGTAAGAAGTGCCTTTTGTCCCCCACCATGATTCTTAGCCACGTGGAACCGAAAGTCTAATTAAACCTCTTTTTTCCCCCGAGTATCCAGTATGCTTTTATCAACAACATGAAAACAGACCAACACAAAGACCTTCTGGCTGCCCCAGTGGAGGTTCAGATGAACATGGGTGGACTGCAGGAGGCTGCTATACCACACAGAAGTAAAAGTGCAACAAGTGACTTTATTCATCAACAAATAGAATTGCTCAGCTAAACAAAATATAAATACAGGCAGCTACAAGCCATTTTTGTAGCATTCTCTCCAGAAATCTTTAGAATTTGAAAAGGGAAATACTAAAAGCCTAGTAAATAGACAGCAAGATCAGATGCTGAGGGGTGGGTAGGAAGAATTAAATGATTAGTCAGAGCATGAGTGCCCAGTGCCTTCTAAGTGACCATGAATATTCAGGTAAATGTGTCTGGCTGGAAGATTACTGAAACAGCAGGCACCCAGTGGACAGAATGTACTCAAGTTAATCTCTAATTAACAGACAACGTGGTATTGACTGATGCCCTGTTAGGTTCTAAGCCTGGGTGTACAGATGGCAGCCAACATCCAGGCAAAAGATTAAATATGCAGTAACCATCTGGATGGGCCTTGCCATCACACCAGACGTCTGGATTGTTAAAAACATCTGGAATACTGACCTGAACTGTTTTTTGTATATAAGTCTGCAGTGTTGCAAGTCCAGCCACAGGGACTGGGAGGGGTTACAATTATCCACGTGCTCTGGTAGGAGCCCAGAGAAACCTATGTTCAGGTAATTTGGATAGATCTCAGTGCCAACACTTTTATGACCAAGAATCCAGTTTTTCTTTCTGTATGCAAAAGACTTCACCTTAGAGTGTTATGCTAAAATACCAATGCTCTTTACATCAGCTGTCTCTTTAAAGTACCCTTAAACATGGTCAGCAACCCATTATCTCACCATGTAAATTTTAGTGATTTCTGAAATTATCCTTTTGTGGACTGAGGCATCTAAGACAGGAACACCTGCCTTGGCTGAAGTCAGGGGATTTCATAGTTCCCGACACAGTTGACTTTGCTCATTGCTTCCTCTTAGATGACAGGAATGAGTGCTTCCCCGCCTGGTCTTCTCCAGCTTCAAAATAGAATTAGAACTAGAATTGTAAGGGTAATCACTAAGGCCTAATCAATAATTTTCTTAGAGATACTGAAAGCCGGCTTTGAGGAAAGCTATGAAGATGATGGAAAATTCAGGCGCCTCAGAGTCTCACGGTTGAGAGATTGCCTCTACCTATGCATACAGTACATCTACAGGGCAGGACAGTTCTATTTGTTTAAGTGAATGGAGAAAGCAAATCAGGACAACTAACAAAAGGAACACATTTCCTCTGTTTTAAGCCTTCTTTTTCTAGTTAATCAAGTCATTCCTCAGTCTGTTAAATACCAGACTCTGTTGTACCTTAAAGTATGACATCCTCATCAAAATATTTAGGGATGTCACTTTGTATTGTATTGGCTTTAGATTTATGAGACATGAGTTCAAATCCTGGTTCTGCCACTTCCTAACTGTTGGATGTTTGTAAGCCTAAATTTCCTCATCCGTAAAGTGGAATTAGGAGAAGACATATCTTACAGAATTTTTCTGAGGATTAAATGTGATAATTTACACAATGACTGACATACTACTTAGCACTCAAGGAAAATTAACTGGTAAGTTTTAAATCAAAGGAAACCATTGAATTTTTTTAAACAAAATATTACCTCTAACTTATTATTTGTATGAATGTTTTAATATTCACATATAAAAGTGTACTTAGGGTCACATATACCCCTATAATATGATAATCTTCCTCTTGAGTTTTTGTATTTTTAGGTTTTATTTCCTCTGGTTGTGATCTAGAATACTGATACCTTTCTATTACTTTTAAGAAGGCTCTCTAGTGAGATAATGAAATATTTATTCAAAACTTTGATACAGTTACTTTAACAATCTTTAAAAAGCTAGTTGTTAAATGTAATCTATTACAATCTTTTTTTCTGATTAGAAAAATCATATAGGATCATCATAAAGAGTTAGGAAACATATAGAAGACATACATAATATAATTATACATAATTACTTCACCAAGAGAGAAACATTAATAACATTTAGATCTATGAAGAAACTTCAAAAGGTCATGGGAAACTGGGATTAAAAGATGAAAATAAAAAATTCAATCTGTATTTCTCAACATGAACTTCATCAAGTTTAACACACTTTTATAAGGAATAATGCCAGCCATTTAGCTCATCCCTAAGGAACTGTGGGTCCAAGAAACTTAACTCTGTCAAAAGAGTTTTTCTACATTATTAACTGAAAAAAATGAGTGCCATTTATAGATTTTATTTTTATTTTTGAGACAGAGTCTCACTCTGTCACCCAGGCTGTAGTGCAATGGTGCACTCTCTGCTCACTGCAGGCTCTGCCTCTTGGGTTCCAGCGATTTTCCTGCCTCAGCCTCCCGAGTAGTTGGGATTACAGGCACACACCACCACACCTGGCTAATTTTTGTATTTTTAGTAGAGACAGGGTTTCACCATGTTGTCCAGATCTTGAACTCCTGACCTCAAGTGATCCACGTGCCTCAGCCTCCCAAAGTGCTGGAATTACAGGCATGAGCCACTGTACCTGGCCTCTTTATAGAGTTTTTAAGATTAAAAACAAAAAAGTCAAAAGAAGCCAAATTAGAACTATGGGTTGTGTGTCTAATGATTTCTCATCAAAACTTTCACAAAATTGCCTTTGTTTGATGAGAAAAATGACCAGGACTATTGTTGTGATAGAGAAGGCCTCTCTGGTGAAGCTTCCCTGGGTGTTTTTCTGCTAAAGCTTTGGCTAACATTCTCAAAATAGTCTAATAACAAGTAGACATTATCATTCTTTGGCCCTTCAGAAAGTCAATAAGCAAAATGCCTTGAGGATCCCCAAAATACTGTTGCCATGACATTTGCTCTTGATCTATCAATTTTTGCTTTGACTGAACTACTTTTACCCCTCAGTAGCCATTGCTTTGATTGTGCTTTGTCTTCAGGAGCATACTGGAAAAGCTATGTTTCATTTCCTGCTATAATTCTTAGAAAAAAATCCTTTAGGATCTTAATCCCACTTATTTAAAATTTTTATTGAAAGCTCTGCTTTCATCTGCAGCTGATCTAGGCATAGAGATTCTTGGCATGCATTAATTGGAAAGTTTGTTTAACTTTAATGCTTCAGTCAGAATTGTGTAAGCTGAACCAAATAACATGTATGGTGTTGTCTATTGTTTCTGCTGTTAATCACCAGTACTCTTAAATTAGGACATGACCAAGATTAATTTTTTCCTCACAAATTGATGTGGATGGTCTGCCCCTGTGAGCTTCATCTTCAACACCATCTCATTCCTTCTTAAAACAAGTTATCCATTTCTTTGGGGGCATTATTCCCATAAACTTTTCATAAAGCATTGATGATTTCACCATTCTTCTGCCCAAGCTTCACCATAAATTTGATGTTTGTTCTTGCTTCAGTTTTAGCATAATTCATTTGCTCCAATAAGAGCTCATTTCAAACTTATGTCTTATCCTTCTTAGTGCCTCAAATTAGATCCTGTTCAGACATGTTATGAGAAGTTAGCATGAGTTAATTTTGATGCAAAAACTTTTTGAAATCCATGTGTAATTTTTCTACATAATGCACATTTTATGTGAACTTTTTGAAATCCCCTTGTATTTCTTTGCTTTTTTCATTCTCTGTGTGTGTACATGTGTACCCATGTGATTATTAATATTTAACAAAATTGGTATCACCACACATTGTGTTGAATCCCAATTTTGAAAATTAGGACTATTTCCCAGTATCCTTGATTATTTTAAGAAAACTTGAATGTTCAAGACTGCCTAAGATTTCATCCTACTGATGGGCCTTAAATGTATGTAAGCATGGGAACTTACTCAAGATTAGAAATTGGGTAGAACTTTGGGATTTCCAGTGGCCTAAGCCAAGGACTTCCACTTTTTTATTCAAGAGGAAAATATTAAGGATTTGTTAGAAAGCTATTTTCTAGGTGATAATAAATTTGAATCAGAGAGGTTCCTATAAGATTTCAAACATGAGTAATTTAATTGGTTGTTATCAACTTATTTCACCTGAGCTGATGAAATTAGTGGCTATCTTCTTTTATCTTGAATTTTTTAAAAGTTGCAAACTTTGTAGTTTATCTTTTCAAAGGGAAAATTGTGACAACTGGGGTCTCTGCCTTCTTTCCTCTATAGGAATTCCAAGGCAAACTGAAAGTAGAAGAGATTTGGAAGGTCTAATGAAGAAGAACAACTTTTCACTTTCCAGAAATTTGGAAAGATGAAGTCTTTATTCTTCTAGTTGATGCTAAATATGGAGATAGAAGGAGAAGATTCATGGAAGGGAACTTGAATTCACACCATGAATAAATTAAGCCTTGATTCTTTTCTCTGTAGACATAAATAAAATCTTAAGAAATCAAAAGGAAACATTGATGTGGCTGCTTTACAAAAATAGTAATGATTGCTAAAACCTATAAGTCCTAGAAATAGAAATTTCATAAAGCTCCCCATTCCTCCTCCTGCTTGGTTCCTTTGCTGTAACTCTAGCTCAGAGCTATCCCTCCAGGCTCACCTCCAAGTCTCTCTCCTTTGCCCAGTGTGTCCTGGAATAGTTGAGCACAGCAAGGTAGGAGGGGCGAACAGAGCAGAATCTGTGCAGGACTTGCATATTCACTCTCCAGCACATCTGTTTCTGAAGTTTGACACAGCAAAAACACCATTTAAGTGCTATTATTACAGATTTCAAGAACCAACTTTCTTTCTGTCTTCTTTTTTCTTCTTTCAATATGTGAACTTAATGACTTCTAGTGAATCTGCAAATGGAAGTTGGATTTGATCTTCCCAAGTTGTTCCCAGCATTACATTTCTCCAGTCTTGAGGATCCTAGAACAGAAGCAAATGAATTAAATGAAAGGTAAAATCTCTTCCCTCCAAATCTCTCCTCTCAATAGTCCATTGTATTTCATTTATTAGTTCTTATGTGGTACATTGAGTTACTGGCCCTAAACTTTCCCTTTCTTAATCCATACCTATTGAATCCAGTACCCATTGTCATTTACTCACTTTGACCAAGGAGTGTGGATAGAATAGAAGGGACAGTGTTGTACCAGCTTTGAGCTTAGGCTTTAAAAGGCATCATGTATTTCTGCTTGCTCTCTTAAGCACCTATATTTTAACATGAAAGGAAACTGCTAGACTGCTAATCTAAGAAGGATGAGAGCCATGCAGCAAAGTACACCTACAATTTGAAGCCAAGCTTAGCTAAGTATATCCAGAAGACTTTCAGATGCATTGTGAAATAAGTGCTTATTGTTATATATCACTAGAATTTTATGACTGTTTCTTACACAAAAATCACTGATACATTTATGTATGCATTCATTCTTCTTTCAACAACCACTTATAGAGTATTTATGATCTGTGAGGCAATGTGCAAGGTAGGTACTAGGGAAACAACAAAATGAAATATAGTTCCTGCCCTTAGAGAGCATTTTTTGTAGCAAGGAAGTGTCTTAGTCAGTTTGGAATGCTATAAAAAATATACCATAGATTGGTACTGGGTAGCTTCAACAACAGACATTCTGGAGACTAAGAAGCCCAAGATCAAGACAGCAGCAGATCTGGTGTCTGGTGATGGCCTACTTCCTGGTTTGCATCTGGCTATTTTCTTCTTGTAGTCTCACTTTCTGCAGGGCAGAGAGAGGAGCAAGCTCTCTCATGTCTCTTCTCATAAAAGTACTTATCCCATTAATGAAACCCCACTCTCATAACCCAAATTGCCTTCCAAAGGCCCCACCTCCACGTATCATCACATTGGGGATTAGGCTTCAACATACAAATTTTGCAGGGGCACATTCAGTCCAAAGCCAGGAGATAAGTAAGTAGGCCATCCTCAGTGTTATGAGAGTGGAAAGTATGGGATATCATGGGAAAACAAAAGAAAGATATCAGCCTCAAGAAAGAAGAGTGATACCCTCCTGTCTAGCTCATAGTAAGCCCTATTTATAAAATAAATTTTGAATACAAATAATGACTTTCCTAACACTGGAAAAATAAGTAGTGAGGTTTATAGAAATAGAATAATAGAGAAGGCAGAGGAATTAGGGAGAAGCTCTCTAGTCACCAGAAACACAGGGGCATAGGCCAAGATACCAGAAGTAATCAAATATGTATTCAGCTCTTGGACACCAGTTTGAGATTGTTGCACTTAAACCTATAATACTTGCTATGGTTTGAATATATCCCCCAAAGTCCATGAATTTGAAAGTTAATCCTCAATGCAATAGTGCTGAGAGGTGGGATCTTTAAGAGGTGACTAGATCATGAAGACTCTGATCTGCCCTCATGAATGAATTAATGCTCTTATTGTGGAGCTGGGTCTGTTTTACAGGAGTGAGTTCCTTATAAAAGGATGAATTTGGCTCTCTTTTCACACTCTCTCATTCATGTGATGCCTTCTGCTATGTCATGATGTAACAAGAAGGCCCTTACCAGATGCTGGCACCTTGATCTTGGACTTCCAAGCCTCCAGAACTGTGGGAAATGAATTTCTGTTCTTTATAAATTACCCAGTTTGTGGTATTCTGTTATAGCACCAAAAGTAGACTAAGACAATACTCAAACTACAGTGAACATAAGAATTGTCTGAAATACATCTTTAAAATGCAGGTTCCTAGTTCTTGTACCCAGAGATCATGACTCATTAGATATGACGGATAGCCTGGGAATCTGAATCCCAGCAAATTCTCTGACCACATACATATAGAATGTTCTCCATGTCCTCACGTTTTATAAAGTTAAAAACAAAATACAGTACTTAATTTCTGATTGAATTGTCTGATTACTTTGGGTAAGTTTGTGTGTGTGTGTGCATTCTTTTGTGGTGGGCAGTGAAAGGCAATTTTAAGAAAAGAAGACTATGACTTTGATTTAAGTCTGGCCTAGAGGTTTCTGCATACTTAGTGAATGTAACCTAACTTTAAGCCAAATTTCTAAGAAAAGTTTTTCTGGGACTTTTATGTTTCCTAAATGGGCAACATTGTCCTCTATACCCTAAGATCTAGCCACACTGGATACTTCCTAATGTCTCTGTCATGTCAAATGTTTTCCCCCAAAATTGTTTTTCCTTCTTTATCCTCTTGGTGAAACCCTCTTTGTTCCTGCAAAACCAGGTTCAAATGCTGTCCTGGGACACCTTTCACGATGCCCTGCAGGATTAATGACTCCTTCATTCATTAAGTGTACCATGCATCAACTGACTAATGCGTTAAGAACTTACCATGTGCCAGACACTGGGATAGCTTGAGAAACAGGACTTAATTCCTGCCATCAGCCTTGATTTACTATTTCTCAGATCCTTTTGTTCATAGCTAGTAGTTGGAGCTAAATTGACCCAACATTTGGTTTGCTCTAGGCTCTGTGCTAAGTACTCTACATGCACCGAAACCTATAAAATACCATCTTTTGCTAGTCTGATTTTAAGGATGAGTAAACTGATACACAGAGAAGCTAAACAAGTTGCCCAAGATCTCAATACCAATTTCTTACAGAAAATAGAGGTGAGGTATAGAAACAGTTGGATTGCTTACAGCTGGGTGTTTGCCTTATTTAAACCAGTTTTGAACAGTGGGCTGTGATTAGCTAAGATTTAGCTGCTCGTTACAAGAGTAGGTTACAATGTATTTCCACATGAAGTTAGGTTACATTCACTAAGTATGCAGAAACCTCTAGGCCAAACTTAAAATATGTAGGGAGGCACTGTTAGATCAAACTTAACAATTTTCTCCTTTTGGTCAAATTCTCAATTTTGAAAGATTGACAAAAACTTTAGGTATCAACATCATTATCATATATGGACTTATTTCATCTCAGTTTGGAGTTCACAAATATTTGGTGTTAGTTACCATCAGTTTTGGAATCTGTCTGCTTTTTTAAAATTCAATTTGATTATGTGGCACTTAGCATGAGTGATTCTGATATGGTTTGGCTGTGTTCCCACCCAAATCTCATCTTGAATTGTAACTTCCACAATTTTTACCTGTTGTGGGAGGAACCCAGGGGGAGGGATTGAATTATGGGGGTGGGTCTTTCCTGAGCCGTTCTGATGATAGTGAATGAGTCTCACGTGATCTGATGGTTTTAAAAATGGGAGTTTCCCTGTACAAGCTCTCTTTTTGCCTGCTGCCATCCATGTAAGATGTGACTTGCTTCTCCTTGCCTTCTGCCATGATTGTGAGGCCTCCCCAGCCACGTGGAAATGTAAGTCCATTGAATCTCTTTCTTTTGTATGTTGCCCAGTCTTGAGTATGTCTTTATCAGCAGCATAAAAATGAACTAATACAGATTCCATGTCAGTTGGTTTTGGTTTTGGGGGTGTAGTGCAGGAGCTCAATCCCAAACAATGGCCTCTCATAATTTTGTTTAATAATCTCCTTTTCTAGTCAGCTTTTTACCTATGTGAGAATATGACAAAAATCTAGAGTTTCAGTACTACCCTCAGTCACCATAATTTTGGGATTCCAGTCTCAACATGTCATTCATAGGTCACAGGATTCACATAACCAGGCATTTAAGTTTGATTTATTTCAGTTGAAGAGATCATTTGGTTTTCTGTAGGTGGCTACATGCAAACATTTAAAACGTTGAGAGAATACAGCATACCGGGGAGACGACTATTGTGATTATTAGGAGAATAACATCAATAATTTGAAGTATATTCCCTAGCCAGGGTCTCTATGAACCAAACCAACCAAAATAAAATGAATCAAAGAATGAGCTGAATGAACGGTCTACCCATTTTAACCAAAGAGCCTATTGGTTAATCCTCTGCAATGGAGTCTTTATAAAATATGATATATTCAACCACATGCAGTAAGTGTCAGCAACTGCAGACGTTCCTCCCTGTTCAGCCAGTAGGTAATCTAGAGCAATTCTATCATCTAATTCAACTTCAGCAAAAGAATTTTAAGGAAGTCTATTGTACAACCAAAATCTTTGTAGTAGAACCTGCTATAGAGCCTCTTAGGAGGGATAACTTTCTAATTATTGCCTTATTTATAGTTATTCCAAGCTATGGAAAAAGGGAACTAGCAAATGATACCTTTCCAGAAGAGTGAAGGCCTTCTGAAAATGTTCTTTTCAACTTATGGTGTAGTTTAAGAGGTGTGGGCCAACTTTCTGTTTCTGACTGATTATGGGGTAACAAAGTTACTATTAAAATTTTGAATCTACATTAACCCTTCATCTTCCATTCATCAAGGCTTAAGATTACACTTGGAGAAGACTGGCTGCAAAATTGTCCTTAAAAATACACCGTGTGGGTGGACACAGGGCCCCTTTTCCAGTTCTATTATTCATAGAGGCATAAGCAAGTAAAAGATTAAGAGAGCTAAGAGTTTCATGGTGGCAGTGGAGTCTTGATCTGTGATCTTGGGAAAGCTGTGTATGTCTAGGATGCCATCTACTTTTGAGGAGAAACTTCCCTAGTTAGCTTTATCTTAAGGTCTTGAAGGAGTGTACGGTTCCAAGAGTCTAAAGGGTCCTTCGGTTTTGTAAGATTATGAACCCACATATTGAAGTCCCAAAGTTTTGTTGCCATGTGAGTGACAAGGGCAATCTTTCTTTGGTGCCATTTCCAGAAGATCAATATCCAGGTTCTAGATTATGAAGGGATCAGATCAGTTGTCCTCAAGGTGGAGCATGAAAAGATTTCTTCACTTGGTGAAAATGTACTTTGGCATGATACATTAAAATCTTGCCACATTTAGTCATATCAGAATATAGGAGAATGGGAGATACATGAGGTTCTACTATTAGGAGCATAGGCCTTCCAGTGACTATTTCATAAGGGATTAATATATGCATTCCACTGAAGTGAAACTGATTGTCATCCATCTGCAATACCTTTGACCAAGGCAATATAGCCAATTCAGTTAGATTTGCTTAATGCTACAGTATCTGCAATGTTATTTAACTATTTTACAATTTTTCCAGTGAAACAAGTACTGGAATCACTGAAGATTTCTTCAGGAATGTCCCATGAGGGAACTACATTTAGCTGCTGTTATAGCATCGGCTTTCCTGCATGGGAAAGCTCTTGTGAAGCCAGAAAACATGTATTAAAAATGGCAATTAAATGACATCCCTCCATAAATGTTCAAACTGCCCGTTCAGTAGTAGAAATGTACCTGAAGTTTTGTCTTCCCTGGATTGTGGGTTTGGGAAACCAAACACGGTAATAAACCATTTTAGCAACTTAGAATAGTTACCACACCATTTTTTTCAAAATTTGGATTATTTTCTCTCTTCTATGTGTGTCATAGAATGCAAAGCTTTTAATAGTGGAAATTTTAAAAACGCAGGAAGGATCAGATGACCATCCAGGCTCTCCATGAGTCCATGCTTACCATTGAGTTTAAATCCTCCTAAATACTATTTTTGTTTCTCTAATTGACATGTACAACCTTGTTTATTAAATGGGTCATCATAGGTTATGCAACTTGGATCATGGAGTAATGCATGCATATCTTAACAATTTCAGGACTGGTTGAATTAGCATGAAAATCTGCCAAAGAATTTCTCTTGTATTTAGTTAATTCTTTTTCTCCTTGAGTTAGTAGTTTTGTAAATGAGTCAGTCTCTTCATTAGAGTTCTGGAAATCCTTACCTAGTCCAAATGATATGAACCTAAAGTTATCAGAAACCTACATTTAGTAGCACTTGTCATGGTTTTTTCCAAACTTTCCATGAAACTTTTAGAAGACCCAACTCTTCAGGATTATAATTGCTCATAAAGGGCTTTCAGAAAAAGCATCAGAATTAAGCAATTAACTTTGGACAACAAGTCTTAAAGCAGTCATAGTTAAAGACACAATTGACAAGTAAATTTGGTTATTTCTGTAGCCCATAATAATTGAACATAATAACCATAATTATGACTGATAACATATGCCAAGACATCTCAAAATTTTATAAACTACATACAATTTTGTAATATATATTCATAACATCCATAAAAATATAACTCAAAGGTTAAACATTATTTCTTATTTGATAATGCTTCCCATATGATTTAACATATCAAATTATCTCTTGTTTGGATGGTTCAGGGGCCGTTTGAGATAACCCAAAATTAGATTGAGGTCAGAAAGACTTATTTTAAAATTTGAAATTTGATTTTGGGAAGCACATCAAGTTTGCAAAAGGTTTATAACACTTAATCAAATCACTTCATGGATTACTGTAAAATAATAGTCATTCATTTAGTCAAAGCAGTAACTAAAAAAGCAAAAACCTTTACTCTTTGATAGAAAGAATACTCAGTTTTTCAAACAATCAAAAGACCTAATAAAGACAGCCTGAAGCATAAAAAATCTGTTTCTCTTTCTTCCTGCCCCTATTTTATTTCAGATTACTTAAAAGGTGAACAAAAATATTTTACTGTCTCTTATCAGTGTTACACAAAAACCTTGTTTAAAAGAGAAAGCCGGGGAGAGAGATCCAAGATGGCCGATTAGCAACAGCTCAGGAATGTAGCTCCCAGTGAAAGCGCAGAGAACGAGTGGACGTCGCACTTTCCAACGAATTTTTGTTGCCCACAGACCACGATATTCCCAGCAGAGAAGCCACACGGGTTGCCAGCGCGACTCTTTTGCCCAGCGCGGCGCTTCCCAGTGCAAAGTATATGGGACGGACGGGCTCGGCTGGTCCCATCCCCACAAGGAAAACAGCAATTGGAAGCGCTGAGGACTGAGAGTTTCACAGCAAGCACAGCGAACCCGGGAAGGTCTGGCTCTGAGGGGAACTGGCGTCCGCCAAAGGATAACTAAGAAACCGAAAAACTTCATCACCGGGCGGAGAGAGATCCAAAATGGTCACGGAGCAGCAGCTCGGGATTGTGGCTTGCGGTGAGGGCGCAGAGAGCGAGTAGACGCCGCAGTTGCAGACGAATATTTGATGCCCACGGACTGCGAGATTTCCGGCGAGGGAGCCACACGGGTCGCCAGCGCGACTCTTTTGGCCGGCGCGGCGCTTCTCGGTGTGGAGTGTACGGGACTGGGTGGTGCCCTTTTAGTCGGGCTCAGCGGGTCCCATCCCCACAAGGAGAACAACAATTGGAAGCGCTGAGGACTGAGAAGCACAGCTGAACCCGGGAAGGCCCAGCTCTGT